>CP106727.1:78429139-78622681 GCA_025506655.1 Gossypium rotundifolium
GAACTTACCTCGTTTATACATGTCGAGACCACACTTTTGATTTGATATACAGAGATGATAAAGGCACCTAGGATTTAACCCACTTACTCCATAAAAAGCCTACCTTCACAAATCAACCCCTAGTGAACCCTGTTGAATCTTAACAACTTTTTTTTATTGACTCACCCACTAATATTAACCCAAAAACTCTTTGTATTTGTTATCACCCTTTCGCTTGACTACCCTTTAATCGAGGTCTGATTTGATTAAGTTACCAAATTATATTAGTTTAGTAGTTACATTTATCATTTATGATGTAATATTTTAGTTTGTTCTTTAAAAAAATCAAAAAATCGAAGTATATTCAGTATTAGTAGTATAGAAAGTGAGTTTGTGCATTTAAATTTAAATTATCAAAGAAGAAAAAAAAAGCTCGTATTATTGTTAGTTTAAAGTTTCAATTGATGTAATCATTTATTTTCTAGGTTCATTGTTTTTAGTTAGGTAACTTGTCAATTCGATCTCAATTTTTACCTTCTAATTCAGCCTTTATGCACACCTTTTAACCCAAGCCCCATTACAACCCTAATTAAAGACCTTTTTGATTTGTGTATCATCTCATATACAGTGGTGGAGATTTGATTTTCAGGCAAGCCTATGGGATTAACTTTTCAGGTTCAACTTATGAGTGCTTATTCTTGAACCTTTAACACTTTGAGTGATTTGAGTGAAACTTTAGTGAGAATGTCAATCCTTGTCAGTTTTGAATTAAAGGTAATTATTTAGATAAGGGGAGACACCTATGTTTTCGTACTACAAAGGTATGACTTATCTTGATTGAATCTTTAGGATTCTTTGAGTTAAATTAACCATGTATAAATTATCTATGAATTATGATGAGACATTGTCGATAGGACTTATGGATTGTGGAAAGTTCGTTTTAATTGTAAGTTGAGAATTTTGCTTGAGGACAAGCAAAAGCTTAAGTGTGGGGGTATTTGATAAACCATAAAAGTAACATATTTTAATCCCACATTTAGGATACTTTTGGATGATTTATCCCTAAATTACGTAAAAAAAGGTTCTCTTAATTCTTTCTTTTCATGTCTTATACTCAGGAAAGCACCCAAGAATAAAAAGAATGAGAAACAGGCTTAAAACGGACCAAATTAGGCCAACCTGAGAAGACGACATGGCCTGGGCTTCATGTCACACGGTTGTGCCTTGCCATCCATCTAGAACATTTACACGATCGTTCCTCGTCAAAAAAAGCCCAAACACGGCCCAGGCACAGTTTGCATGGCCGTGCCCCAATCGACAGACCCGAAGCACGGCCTGAACCCCGACTTACACGGTCGTGCCTCAATCAACAGAATCAACACACGGCCTAAAGAAGAGTCACACGGGCGTGTGCCATGGGCGTGCCCCTGCTACGGGAATGAGTAATTTCACTCGATTTGGATGCTTGAAGCCAAAGAAACATACTCCTAAGTCTACTTAAACATCCTAGGAGGAATTCTACTTGAATTAGGATACTTAGGAGCCAAGTAAAGCATCTCAAAGCCTATATAAACACCAAAGGTTGCAACTAAAAAGGGGAGTTCGACAGAAGCCAAAACAAGAGGCAGAGTTTTTTGCCAGAACTTTTATTCAGGGAATTACTCAAAGATAGTTGATTCATCTCAAGAAGCTGGAGTTCTACTCAAGATGGAGGATCTCCTCTTCAATTCCTTTAGGGGTTTTAGGGATTTCTTATGTTTTGTTTTATCTTTTCTCTTGAGATGTTTTCCTACTTTGTTATGAACTAAACCCTTTAGATACCTGAATGGGATGAAACCTATGATGGATTTTGTTATTTGATTTCTAAATTATATGAGAAGTACTTAGTTTGTTCTTAATTATGTTGCTTAATTTAATCTAATGTGCTTAGGTGGAGGAATAGACCCTACCTAAGAGTAGATCTACCATAATTAAGCGGAGTTGATCGAACGCCTAGAGATAGGGTTACGAGATTTTGTCGGATTAGGGTGAAACCTAATATGGGAGTCCATTGATTGATTTACTGCTTCCTTAGGGGGTTATTATAAGAGAATGAGAGTTCCACTAATTAACCTAAGGTTAGACGTTATTTGCTTCGAGAGAGGGTTTAATATAGGTTAGGGAGTCTCACAGATCAAGCTAAGTAAAGAAGTCATATGAATTAAAAGTTAGATAACAAAAGAAGTCATAGGTGGATTCTTCCTGAGGGTATCATCGTAATCAACTGAGTTTTTCCACAGTCTTTTCCCAAAGTATTCATTCTTTTTTCTTTGCATCTAGTTTAGTTTTTCATTAGTTTTTAGATTAATAAACCAATCACTCCATATTTCAGGTTAAATAATAGAAAGAAAGTGAGTAGTAGTACTTTTAGGTTCCCTTGGGTTCGATAAGATATTCTTGCCTAAACTATACTAGTGTTCGATAGGTGCACTTGCCTCTATCATTGTCATAGTTAGTCTACAGGTTCGATCATTCTTTTTATAAATTTTAAATCTCGACTGTTTGACATGATCAGACACAAAAAGGTGTGTGGTGTGGTGGCAAGGTGACGCCACTTAAGGAGCAAGGGAGTGGCGTCACAAGGGAGCAGGAGGGGGAAGGAGTTCGAGTCTTATCTTCAGTAGGTGGAGCTTTAATTTTTGTGCTCAATGAGAGGAGGAGGTAGCATTCGGCTGGGACTCTTCTAGGAGGAGTTTGAATGGGTCAATTGAATTTGAAATGGATGGATGAGAGGTGATGGGGGAGTTGAATTGGTCAAGTTGGTTTGAATGGGTGTTGGGGAGCAAATGGTGGAGTGAAATAAGGGATTTTGAGTGAGGTGATAGTTGGCCGAATTTGGGAGTGTGCCTAAGGGTAAAATTTCGGCTAGGGGGTGTATTAGGAGGCATTCGGTCATATGTATGGGTGCCAAATTTGGGAGAGAGCTCTTTTTGTTTTTCCATTTCGGGTTTGCCTATTCTTTGTAAGTGCCGAAAAGTCCATAAGTGCATCTTAGTTCTTTTACTACTTTCTACATTTTATTCATTTGGTGCTTTCGGGTTTTCTTTTGGTCATCTTCTTCCTCATCCCTTTCTTCAATTCTTCAGAAGTTGAATTTTTTTAAAGCCATTCCTTGCCGAACCACTCTCTTACCATTCTCTTTTGGCTATCACCATAACTGAACCTTACCTCATTGATATCATCTCTCTTTTATTTCTATTCTCTTCCTCTTCAACACTCTTTTCTTCTCATAGCTGAAACTTTGAAGGAGCTTCATTGTCTTTCTTTTATTCTTTTCTTAGGCTGAGTAATCCTTTTAGTCCCAAGCGAATCGAGTTCACCTCGTGTATTTGATTGTTGGAGGTAATGTTCTTCTTTTCTCTCTTTTCATAAAAGCCAAATCTGCTTCTCCTTCTCCTTCTCCTTCTATTTTTTTCTTTCTTTTTCTTTTCTACTCCTCTATCTCCTCCTTCACTAACCAAATCTCTGTTTCTTTTCCATCTCGAATCGATACTGCTCATGTAGCCTGAGGCGTGGAGGGCTATTTTCTCTGCCAAATTTATTTTGGCTTTTCACCACCATTATTATCGCAAGGTAACTTTGTGCAATACCTTTTCCTTCTCTAAGTTTTCTTTTAGCCGAATACTCAAGGGTAATCTTTGACTATTAGGCTGAACTTCTGCTTCTCTCACAACTCATCTCTGATTCAGGAACGAATCAGTTGTTGTGCGGTTCATCACTTATCAAGGTAAGGAATCATTTCTTTTTGGGTTTTCTGCTATTATTCCCGTTGCATTTCAGTCTGCCTTAACCAAATTTCCTTATTAGCCAATCAACGTTTCTCTTTGAGTACTAATCAAGGCTCTCTTCATGGTTGCAAGTGCCAATCAATCTAAGGAGGGGAGTGGACTCGTAGTCTCTGCTCCTAAGTTTAAGCGATGTGCTGTGTCGGTGGTTTGAAACTTTCTGCCAGGATGTGGTAGGGAGCCAACATCTGCATGGGATAGACAAATCACGGTTGTTTCTTTTAGTGAGAGTGTCGACGATCTAGAGTGTATAGTTTTACGCGTAATTAGGTGTGTAATACTCACACTTTTCTTATTATTTTGTGTTAATAATTGTGTTGGCTGAAAGCCGGAACGACTATATAAACAGTCGAGATACCCTTGTGGGTGAGGTTGGAGACACCGGGTAAGTACTTCTATGATTCTACTTTCGAATGTATGTATGTATGATGTAATTATCTATTGTACATTGGTAGTATGTTTGCATTCATCTCAGTATGATAACATGCTTACATGGGCTTTGGGATATGCGTGAAAGGGGAAGTGCGATTCAGTGACTGTCATAGTGGTTTGGTACCACAGTGGGTTTGCCCCACATATTTTATTTAGTAACTATGTCTCAGTAGTTTGGTACCACAGTGGTTTGGCACCACATATATCTATCAGTGATTATCACAGTGGTTTGGTACCACAGTGGGTTGGCCCCACATATATTTATTAGTGATTGTCACAGCGGTTTGGTACCACAGTGGGTTGGCCCCACATATTATATTTTGTGACTCTGTCACAGTGATTTGGTATCACAGTGGTTTGGAACCACAGTGGCTTGGTTCCACAGGCGTTTGGTTGATTTCGGTGACGTAAAGGATGGAAAAAACTAAGTTGGGTTGGATTGCATTGCATACACTTGTATTATGTTGGGTTGTGGAGGCTAAGGCCCAATATGCATCTGTGGGCTTCAGGCCAGATTGCGTTTGTAAGGGGAATTACACACTGAGTCTTGGTGATTTACCCCTTTGCTTATTCTTGCAAGTAACTCTTAGCTGCGGATTTGGAGCCGAGGTGGACTTCGAGGTGGCCATGCATTACTTCTTACGTAAACTTATTTTCTTTATTTAAACTTGTTTTAATTTGGGATTTTGTTATGTAATAAGACCTCCATAACTTTAATTTGGGTTTTTGCTTTTAATGGGGTTGATTTTATATTATGAAATGCTAAACAAAAGTTTCTCATTAAAATATAAATAAACATTTTTCCCAAAATATCAACAAGCGGATAACAAACTTATTAATAACTCAACTCAAAAATTTACTTAAAAACCCCAAACACTGTTTTCAAAATGACACGTTTCAGAGTATCACTAGTTTCTAATTTTCGCATCTCAAAACCATTTTTTGACTAATAGTTCTTCTAAATAAAAGTTGTTCAAAAACCCTTAAACTGGATGTATTTTCAAGATAGAAACACAAAACAAAAAGCTTTCAAAATTTTGATGATTCTTTAATACTCCAAAGTTCTTTTAAACAACCTTTCCTTGTGACATACCAAATCCGGTCGTAACGTTTAGGTCGGGTTTGGGGTGTTACAACCGCCCATGGCAATTTGATCGAAAGGTGGTACATGATGGCTACACCAACGGATACACCTTCAAGCATTTAGGGAAAACATCACTTTAATGCCTTTGACACTGAGACAAGTATATGAAGATCAAGTGAAACTGCGTGACTCAATTGAAAAATTTAAAGAGAATGAAAAGAAAGAAAACGGTGAAAAGGTGTGCGAAAATTCGAGTGAAAAGAAATGAGGGAAACAAGATGTTAAAATGAGAGAAAAGAATAAAGATCAAGAACAAAAAGAGTGACAAAAAACGAGTGCAAAAATGAGTGTGTATGCAAAAAAGAGTGACATTCAAAAATCCTTCATGTTGAGGTAGCCCGTAATTATACTCATGTACAAGGAATCCTATGTGAATATTAATGAGTTAGATGCTGCTTTACCCTCTTCTATTGTCTCTCTCTTGCAGGAATTTGAAGATGTATTTCTCGACGAAGTTTCAAGTGGTTTACCACCTATTTGGGGAATAGAACATCAAATTGACATCATTCCCGGCGCATCCATACCAAACCGAATAGAACTGTAAAAACAAGTGAATGAACTCCTTAAGAAGGGATTCATCCGCGAGAGCCTTAGTCTGGGCGCCGTTCGGGTTTTATTGGTGCCGAAAAAGGATGGGACTTGGCGCACATGTGTTGATTGTGGCACCGTAAACAAAATCACGATTAAATATCGTCATCCAATATCGCGCCTTGATGATATGCTCGATGAATTAAGTGATGCTCAATTGTTCTCCAAAATGAATCTCAAAAGCGGTTACCATCATATGCATGAGGGAGATGAGTGGAAAACATCATTTAAAACTAAAAACGGTTTGTACGAGTGGTTGGTAATGACATTCGGTCTTACTAACGCACCTAGTACCTTTATGCGTTTAATGAACTATGTTCTTCGTGCTTATATTGGTATATTTTGTGTGGTTTATGTAACACCCCTAACCCGAAACCATCGTCGGAATAGAGTTAAGAGGCATTACTGAACAATCAAATCATTTCACATCCCATTTATGACACAAAGTCAATCGTCATCATAACACATCAAGACATAATCAAATAATCCCCTATTGAGGCCTACAAGACCTCAAACACATGCTAGAGAGGGGTCGGGACTAAATCGAACACTTACAAAAGTTTTAGAAATTTCAAACATTCAATGAATCTGTTGAGGCCACACGCATGTGCCCCCAGGTCGTGTGCCTCATACGGTCACCAGACACCCCCATGTGTCCAGGCCGTGCCAAAACAGAGCAAGCATTTTGACTTCTCCACACGGCTACTAGGCACGCCCATGTGCTCTTAAGCTAGCTACTAACTTAGCCCCACGGTCATTAGGCACGCCCGTGTGCCACATCCGTGTGACAAAATAGGCCATTTGCAAGGCCAATTTGCCACCTATACAAGGGTCAAACCTCCAAGCACATTTTAGCATGATTACACATACAATTTGGCAACCAAATTAATGTCAAGTGATCAATATATCATCTCATACAATCTCATTCACAACCATGTTAACTAATAGACTAAATTGCACCACTTGAACACATTCAATACCAATATGATTCATTTCCAAATTCTTTATTTCATACAAGCATCATATCAACACAAAGTTTACCATCCATAAGTCATTTTCTTTACTCATAAATCTTACCAAAACATGCATCATATATCAATACCATTCACTAACACATATCTAGCCACATCACATGGCTATTTACACATCTCAAACATGATTTAAATAACTAGCCTATACATGCCATTTTTCAACTATGTACATCTTTTCAAAAGTACCCAAAATTGATTGCCGATTGTGTGATTGATATGCTGACGATTCCTAGATCTGAGGTAGCTTTACTAACACTGCAAAGCAGAGAAACAAATTACACAGTAAGCTTTCCAAAGCTTAGTAAGTTCGGAATACAATACTTATTACCTAAATATTCTACATTGGTTCATAAGTAAACCATCATATAGATAAATGCACTGTTAGGCTCATCATCAAACTCAACCATGTGCTCAAGTATCTATTCATTTAACTTCTAAGATTATCATCAACCACATAGGTTCAACATACCTTGATCAACACATAGTTACTCACCATTTAAGCTACAACATAGCTCAATATTACATCACATCCAACCTTTGCTATTCCTTTGAGATATTTGCACACTTAGTGCTAAATTACATAACCGAAACATAGTCGTTTCCGCACACTTAGTGCTAAATTACATAACTGAAACATATATCGAAATCGCACACATAGTGCCAATTCATTAAACCGAAGCTTTTATCATTTCACACACATAGTGCCAACCATCTCTATCTCGTATCTAATTTCTCACACTTAGTGCCTTTTAGTTCAATTCCACACTTAGTATTTCAAAACTCTTAGTTATATAGATATTCATTCAATTCACATCACATAGAACCTAAGTTAACAACATGTATTATATCCAAACTTACCTCAGACGTCGAACTATCGAAACAGTCAATTAATCGAGCACTTTATCTTTGCCCCGATCTCGATCCGAACCTCTTCTCTCTTAATCTATACACATTCAAATTCAGTCCATTCAATAACCAAATCATTCATTTTAGTCCAAACACACATATTTAGGTCATTTTACAAATTAGGACTCACATTTTTACATTTCGACACTTTAGTCCCTAATTCATAAAATCATCAAATGCACAAAATCTCAAAACACATATGCTTAGCCGAATTCTTCCCATGCTAATAAAAGCTTACACATTTCATTTATTTCACATTTTAACCCTTCAGTTTCTCATTTTCTCAATTAAGTCCAAAATACTCAATTTCACTAAAAATCCCAATACGAACTATGTTAACCCAACACCAAGTTTTCATATTTCACTATCAGCTAGCACATAGCTCAAGCATTCATCAATGGCTCATCACAAAAACATCATAAATTCACAGAATTACAACATGGGTTAGCTAGAGCACGAAGCAACGATTACGAAAATGTAGAAATTATCAAAAACCGAACATAAAACACTTACAAATTGAAGCTTGAAATGGCCAAATGTTTCAAAGCCTTAAACCCTTTATTTTCTTTCTTTAGCAAACGGTGGAAGAAGATGAACACACCCACTTAGTCTTGATTTTTGTTTTATTATAACATATATATTATTGTTATGCCATTTAGTAAATTAACCTATAGCATAAAAATGCATATAACATATGATATAAGGTCATTCTTGACCCTTGTCACCCACTTTCTTAATTAATGGGATGTTTGCAACATAAGGCCTCATATTTAAAAAGACAACCACACTTAGGTACTTATAAATCAGCACATAGCTTTTACTCTTTACGCGATTAAGTCCTTTCTCTTAATTCGGCATACAATCAATCAAATTATCACATAGAATTTTCACATAGACTATGTCACATAGAATCAACACAAAATATAACATTAAAATAATATTTTGACCTAGGAGTTGTGGTCTCCAAACCATTATTCTGACTAGGGTTTAAATCGAGCTATTACAACTCTCCCCCCTTAGGGATTTTCATCCCCGAAAATCTTACCAGTGAATAGTCATGGATATTGCTCTCTCATAATGTTCTCAGGCTCCCACGTAGCCTCTTCAACTCCGTGTTTGTGCCATAACACTTTCACTAAGGAAATTTTTTTATTCCTCAATTCTTTAATCTCTCGTGCCCAAATTCGGATCGGTTCTTTACTATACAACAAGTCTGGCTGAATCTCAACCTCAGTAGGAGCAATCACATGAGACGGATCAAATCGGTACCGTCGAAGCATCGACACATGAAATACATTATGAATCTTTTCTAACTCAGGTGGCAACATCAATCTGTAAGCAACTGGCCCAACTCGTTCAATAATCTCATACGGTCTGATGAACCTCGGACTCAGCTTGCCCTTTCTACCAAATTGAAGTATTTTCTTCCACGGAGACACTTACGAAAACACTTTATCACCAATTTCGAATTCAATATCCTTTCGTTTTAAATCTGCATAAGATTTCTGACGATCTGAGGCTGCTTTCAAATTTTCACGAATAATTTTCACTTTCTGCTCAGTCTGTTTTATTAGATTAACCCCGTGAATCTTATTCTCACTTGGCTCAGTCTAATACAATGGAGTTTGACACTTTTGACTGTAAAGAGCTTCTTATGGTGTCATTTTGATACTAGATTGAAAACTATTCTTGTACGCGGATTCAATTAACTGCAAATGTTTTTCCCACATATTCTCAAACTCAAGTATGCAACACCTCAGCATGTCTTCGAGAATCTGAATGATTCGCTCGGATTGACCATCCGTTTGCGGATAAAAAATAGTACTGAAATGTAATTTCATGCCTAAAGCATCTTGCAACTTCTTCCAAAATCACAAGGTAAACCTCGGGTCTCTATCAGACACTATAGATAGTGATACTCCGTGTAATCTCACAATCTCAGCAATATATAGTTCAGCTAACTTATTTAAAGAATACTTGGTTCTCACTGAAATGAAATGGACTGATTTCGTCATTCTGTCAACTATCACCCAGATTGCATCTTTCTTACATGGAGATAAGGGCAAACCCGACACAAAGTCCATCGTAATTCTCTCCCATTTCCACTCAGGAAACATAACCGGTTGCAACAAACCGGACGAAACTTGATGTTCAGCCTTAACTTGCTGACAAACTAAACACTTCGACACAAAGTCAGAAATGTCTCTTTTCATACCATGCCACCAATAGAACTGTTTCAGATCATTATACATCTTCGTACTCCTCGGATGTACAGTCAAATTACTATTGTGAGCTTCATTCAAAATCATCGAAACCAACTCTGAATTTCTCAGAACACAAATCTAATCTCTAAATCTCTGACAATCATCACTATCTAATCGAAATTCTGATTCAGCATTCGATTCACATTGAGTTCACTTAGCCATCATTTCAACTTCATTTTTTTGAGCATTACAAATCTGATGTACAAACATCGGCTTTACTTTCAATTCAGCCACAATCGCACTATCATGACACATATCTATCTGATTACTCGTATCTCGCAAAGCATATAACGATTTTTGACTCAAGGTATTAGCTACAACATTAGCTTTACTCGGGTGGTAATCTATCACAAGTTCATAGTCTTTCAATAATTCTAACCATCTTCTCTTTCGTAAATTCAAGTCTTTCTGAGTCATCAAATACTTTAAACTCTTATGATCAGTATAAATATGATATTTCTCACCGAATAAGTAGTGAAGCCAAATCTTTAACGCAAACACTATCATAGCTAACTCAAGATCATGCATCGGATAATTCTTTTCGTGTAGCTTTAACTGCCTTGAAGCATAAGCAATGAATTTACCTTCTTGCATTAGCACGCAGCCCAAACCATTAAACAATGCATCGCTATAAACTATAAATTCTTTGCCCGATTCAGGTTGAACTAACACTAGTGCCTCTATCAACAACACTTTCAACTATTCAAAACTCTACTGGCACTTTTCTGCCACTCAAATTTAACACCTTTCTGTAACAACTTTGTCAACGGAGTAGCAATCATCGAGAAGCCTTTCACAAACCGTCTATAATATCTCGCTAGTCCCAGAAAGCTATGAAATTCAGACACATTTCTCAGAGGCTTCCATTCTAAAATAGCATAGATTTTGCTTGAATCAACTCTTATTCCTGCATGATACAATATGCCCGAGAAAACTAACCTCACGTAGCCAAAATTCACATTTGCTAAACTTGGCATACAATTGTTTCTCACGTAGGGTTTGTAGCACAGTTCTCAAATGTTTGGTATGCTGCGTCAATCACACAAATAGATCAAAATATCATCAATGAACACCACTACAAAATGATCCAAATACGGTCTAAATATCAGAGTCATCAGATCCATAAACACTGCAGAGCATTTGTTAGTCTGAAAGGCATCACTAAGAGTTTGTAATGTCCGTACCTCGTTCTGAAAGTAGTTTTTGGCACATCAGATTCTTTAACTCTCAACTGATAGTAGCCTGATCTCAAATCTATCTTAGAAAACACTGTAGCTCCTATCAGCTGATCAAACAAATCATCAATACGAGGTAACGGATATTTTTTCTTTATCATCACTTTGTTCAACTGTCGATAATAAATACATATTCTCATAGTTCTATCTTTCTTTTTCACAAATAACATAAGAGCTCCCTAGGGTGAGAAACTCGGTCGTACAAATCCTCTGTCAGTCAATTCTTGTAACTGAGATTTCAACTCTTTCAATTCAGTTGGTACCATTCTATATGTATCTATCGAAATAGGAGTGGTCTCCGACACTAATTCAATACCAAATTTAACTTTTTGAATCGGAGGTAATCCCGGTAACTCTTCAGGAAACACATCTGGAAACTCACAAACCACAGGCATAGATTCAACTTTCTTTTCTAACACTTTTGTATCAATCACATACACTAAATAGGCTTTACAACCCTTTCTCACATAGTTTATAGCTTTCATCGCAGATACAATAGCTGGTAATCCTTTCATATCACTGGATTCAATTTGAACTATCTCACCATTCTGACTTTTCAACTAAATACTCTTTCTTTTACAATTCACGATGGCATATTGCAGAGTAAGCCAATCCATACCCAAAATTATGTCAGACTCATCAAATGGTAGTAACAACAAATTGGCTGGAAAACATATATCACGAAACATCAATGGGAAATTCTTGTACACCTTATCCACCAAGACACACTTGCCTAAGGGGTTCGATACTCTAACCACAAATTTAGTAGACTCAACAGGTAGAGTCTTGTTCAATACTAGATTCACATACACAACAGAATGAGTTGATCCTAGATCTATCAATGCAATCACATCAGTATCGAATAAAGTAAAAGTACCAATTATGATGTCTATAGATGAAGCTTCTTCTCTCGCTCATATAGTATAGGCTCGAGTAGGAGCTCTCGCCTCTGATCTCATAGCTTTATTAGTTGTCCTTCTCTGGCCTCCGCTCACATTTTTGGTGTTTTTGGGCGGTCTACCCCTAGTCATCATATTATTCGATCTTTCATTCTGAACATTTTCCTCTTCGACCATCTTTAGGCAATCTCAAATAAAATGATTTCGGGACCCACATTTATTACAGACTCTATTGTTGTACTTGCCCTAGCATTCTCCCACATGTCGTCTTCCACACTATCTGCACTCAGGTTTGTTACTCTTAATGCTGCTAGCACTTGATTCCATCAGAGCTTGAGTTCGTGGACCAGCACTTTGTCTTGAACGATCTCTACTTGAATGTCTAAACGAAGCATCTGAACGATTGCTTGCATCTCTAAATATCTTTGTAGAAGGTTGAGAAAACTTAGTCATCGATCTCTTTCTTTCATCACAAGCTTCAGAAACAGCTTTCTTCTTTTCTTTACTGAGCTCCTCAGCTTTGCATGCTCTTTCAACTAGCACAACAAATTCATTTATATCAAGTATCCCAACCAACAATTTAATGTCTTCATTCAATCCCTCTATGAAGTGTTTGCACATAGTAGCTTAGGTCGAAACACATTCTCTCGCATATTGACTCAATCTCACAAATTCTCGTTCGTACTCAATAACGGTCAAATAGCCCTGTTTTAGCTCTAAAAGCTCTTTATGTTTCTGATCAATGAAGCATTGACTGATATACTTCTTTCTGAACTCAACTTGAAAGAAATCCCAGGTGATTCTCTCTCTTGAAACTGTAGATATCAATGTCTTCCACCAATTATAAGTCGAACCCCTCAACAACGAAACAACACATTTAATACATTCATCCGGAGTCAACGACATTTCATCAAATACTCGAAGGGTGTTCTCGAGCCAAAACTCAGCTCGCTTAGCATTGTCATAAGATGTAGCCCTAAACTCTTCAGCTTCGTACTTCCAAATCTTGTCCACCGGAGGTTTATTCAATCTAATCAGATCTGTAACTTATGGCACAATAGGTACTTGTCGGGGTGGAGGTTGTGGAGCAGCTAGATTCGTTCGAACGGACTCCGTAAACCACTTGCTCATCATTCAGAAGAAGGATTGCTTAGCCTTTCCTCCCTCACCACTATCATTTAGCCTAGATGTGGTCGGCGCTGTCCCTTGACTAGGAGCAAGCGCGTTACTCTCTTCATCGTTAGTAACTGCTCAATTGGGATCCCTTACTATATGAAAACACATTTTCAACTGTCAGAATTCATCATACTATCGCAATTTCATATATGGCATGTATAGCTAGACTCACACAAGCTACGTTAGTCTGAGAATCGTCTAAATCGTAGCTCTGATACCAATAAAATGTAACACCCTAACCCAAAACCATCGTCAGAATAGAGTTAAGAGGCATTACCGAATAATCAAATCATTTCACATCCCATTTACGACACAAAGTCAATCATCATAACACATTAAGAGATAATCAAATAATCCCCTATTAAGGCCTACAAGACCTCAAACACATGCTAGGGAGGGGTCGAGACTAAATAGAACACTTACGAAAGTTTTAAAAATTTTAAACATTTAATGAATCTGTTGAGGCCACACGCCCGTTCCACTAGGTCGTGTGCCTCATACGGTCACCAGACATCCCCATGTGTCCAGGCCATGCCAAAATAGAGCAAGCATTCTTACTTCTCCACACGGCTACTAGGCACGCTCGTGTGCCATGGCCGTGTGCTATTAAGCTAGCTACTGACTTAGCCACACGATCACTAGGCACGTCCGTGTGCCACATCTATGTGACAAAATAGGCCATTTGCAAGGCCAATTTGCCACCCATACAAGGGTCAAACCTCCAAGAACATTTTAGCATGATTTCACATATAATTTGGCAACCAAATTAATGTCAAGTGATCAATATATCATCTCATACAATCTCATTCACAACCATGTTAACTAATAGACTAAATTGCACCACTTGAACACATTTAATACCAATATGATTCATTTCCAAATTCTTTATTTCATACTAGCATCATATCAACACAAAGTTTACCATTCATAAGTCATTTTCTTTACTCATAAATCTTACCAAAACATGCATCATATATCAATACCATTCATGCTTAAAACTAACACATATCTAGCCACATCACATGGCTATTTACACATCTCAAACATGATTCAAATAACTAGCCTATACATGCCATATTTCAACTATGTACATCTTTTTAAAAGTACCCAAAATTGATTGTCGGTGATTCCTTAATACTCCAAAGTTCTTTTAAACAACCTTTCATTGTGACATACCAAATCTGGTTGTAACATTTAGGCCAGGTTTGGGGTGTTACAGCTGTCCATGGCAATTTGATCGAAAGGTGGTACATGATGGCTACACCAACGGATACACCTTCAAGCATTTAGGCAAAACATCACTTCAATGCCTTTGACACCGAGACAAGTATACGAAGATCAAGTGAAATTGCGTGACTCAATTGAAAAATTTAAAGAAAATAAAAAGAAAGAAAAGAGAGAAAAGGTGTGTGAAAATTCGAGTGAAAAGAAACGAGGGAAACAATATGTTAAAATGAGAAAAAAGAATAATGATCAAGAGAAAAAAAAGAGTGACAAAAAAACGAGTGCAAAAATGAGTGTGCATGCAAAAAAGATTGACATTCGAAAATCCTTCATGTTGAGGCAGCCCGTACTTGTACTCATGTACAAGGAATCCTATGTGAATATTAATGAGTTAGATGCTGCTTTACCCTCTTCTATTGTCTCTCTCTTACAGGAATTTGAAGATGTATTTCCCGATGAAGTTTCAAGTGGCTTACCACCTATTCGGGGAATAGAACATCAAATTGACATCATTCTCGGTGCACCCATACCGAACCGACGGCTTATCGTAGCAATCCTGAAGAGACAAAGGAACTGCAAAAATAAGTGAATGAACTCTTGAGAAGGGATTCATCCGCAAGAGCCTTAGTCTGGGCGCCGTTCAGGTTTTATTGGTGCCGAAAAAGGATGGGACTTGGCGCACGTGCGTTGACTATCGCGTAAACAAAATCACGATTAGATATCGTCATCCAATATCGCGCCTTGATGATATGATCGATGAATTAAGTGGTGCTCAGTTGTTCTCCAAAATGGATCTCAAAAGCGGTTACCATCATATGCATGAGGGAGATGAGTGGAAAACATCGTTTAAAACTAAACACGGTTTGTACGTGTGGTTGGTAATGACATTCGATCTTACTAATGCTCTTAGCACCTTTATGTGTTTAATGAACCATGTTCTTTGTGCTTATATTGGTAAATTCTGTGTGGTTTATGTAACACCCTGATAAACCGTAAAAGTAACATATTTTAATCCCACATTTAGTATGCTTTTGGATGAATTTATCCTCGATTTATGTAAAAAGGTTCTCTTAATCCTTTCTTTTCATGTCTTATACTCAGGAGAACACCTAAGGATAAAAAGAAAGCAAAACAGGCTTAAAACAGACCAAATTAGGCTAACCCAAGAAGTCAACACGGCCTGGGCTTTATTCCACACGGTCGTGCCTTGCTATCCACCTGGAACACGGCCTATCACCAATTTACATGGGCGTGTTCATCGACAAAAAGCCCAACACAGCCTATCCCCAATTTGTATGGCTGTGCCTTAATCGACAGACCCGAAGCACGGCCTGTCCCTCGACTTGCACGGGCGTGCCATGACCGTGCCTAAATCAACAGAATAGAGACATGGGCTGAGCCTCAATTTACACGGGCGTACCTTAGCCTTGCCCCTACCGCGGGAAAGAGTAATTTCACTCGGAATAGGATGCTTGGAGCCCAAGAAACGCAATCCTAAGTCTACTCAAACACCTAGGATGAATTGTACCTGAATTATGAGTACTTAGGAGACAAGTAAAGCATCCCAAAAAGTCTATAAAAACACCCCAAGGCGGCTATTCAAGGGGTCGATCATTGAGTAGAGTTTTCTACCAAGCCTTTCTCATTTAGGGATTGTCTCGAAGATAGCCAATTGATCCATCTTGAAGAGTCAGAGTTCTACTTAAGACGGAGGATCTCCTCTTCAATTCCTTCAGGGGGTTTTAGGGATTTCTTATGTTTTGTTTTATCCTTTCTCTTGAGATGTTTTCTTATTTAGTTATGAACTAAACCCTCGAGATACAGAAGGGATGAAACCTATAATGGATTTTGTTATTTAATTCTTTCTGTTTATATGATAAATACTTAGTTTGTTCTTAATTATGTTGCTTAAATTTATTTGATGTGCTTAGGTGGAGGAGGAATAGAAGAGTATATCTAGCATAATTAAGCGGAGTTGATCAGGGGCCTAGAGATAGGGTTACGAGATTTTACCGAATTAGGGTGAAACCTAATATGGGAATCCATTGATCGATTTACTATTTCCTTAGGGGGTTATTATAAGAGAACGAGAGCTCCTCTAATTAACCTAAGGTTAGACATTATTCGCTTCGAGAGAATGTTGAATATAGGTTAGGGAGTCTCACGGATCAAGCTAAGTAAAGAAATCATATGAATTGAAAAGGTAGATAATAAGTGAAGTCATAGGTGGATTCTTCCCGAAGGTATCGTCTTTATCAATTGATTTTTCTTCAAAGTCTTTTCCTAAAGTTTTGTTCTTTTGTCTTTGCATTTAAGTTTAAGTATTTCATTTGTTTTAGATTAATAGACCAATCACTCCATATTTTAGGCTAAATAATAGAAAGAAAGTGAGTAGTAGTACTTTTAGGTTTCTTGGGTTCGATAAGATATACTTGCCTGAGCTATACTACTGTTTGATAGGTGCGCTTGCCTCTATCGTTGTCGTAGTCAGTCTACAGGTTCGATCACTCTTTTATAAATATTAAAACTAGACTATTTTGCAGCGATCAAGTTTTTGGCGCCGTTGCTGGGGACTCTTAAAATATTAAGAAAACTCTATTTCTATTACTTTATCCATTATTTTTAGTTTTAAATTTCTCTTATTTTTATACATATATATTTTTTTCTAAATTTCTTCCTTTCTTTTCATAGCAGGTACATCTAGTTTATGACTAGAAGAAATCCGAGAGGACCATTAGAATACGAAAGTGACATTGAAGCTACCGCTCGCAGAAATCACAGAGAAATTAGACGAGCCCTAGACTATCAAAGAAGAGAACAACAAGGATCCAATCCTACTGAAGGGATGGACGAAAACAATCCATCGCCAAATGTGCAAGAACAGAATGCTCCGCGTACTATGTATGATTATGCTAAACCTAATTTAACAGGAGGAGAATCTAGTATTGTTAGGCCTGCTATAGTTGCTAATAATTTTGAATTAAAGCCTAACACAATACAAATGATTCAAAAATTTGTTCAATTTGATGGTTTGCAGGATGAAGATCCAAACACTCATATATCTAATTTTTTAGAATTCTGTGATACCTTCAAAATAAATGTCATTTCTGACGATGCCATACGTCTTTGGTTATTTCCTTTTTCATTAAGGAATAAAGCAAAGCAGTGGTTGAACTCGTTACCACGAGGGTCAATCACCACATGGGATCAAATGACCGAAAAATTTCTTTTAAAGTATTTCCCACCAGCCAAAACGGCCAAATTTAGGAATGATATATCTTCTTTTGTTCAGAATGACGTACAAATATTATATGATGCATGGGAAAGATATAAGGATCTCCTAAGGAGATGCCCACACCACGGATTACCTATGTGGGTTCAAGTCCAAACTTTTTACAATGGTGTGAATTCTCCAACAAGGCAAATAATTGATTCATCAGCCGGTGGAACTATGAATAATAAAACTCTTGAAGCAGCTTACGATTTTATTAAGGAGATGTCGTTGAACACCTATCAATGGCAAATTACAAGGGCTAAACCGACAAAATTAGCCGGAGTTTTTAACATAGACGTAGTGACAATGTTGTCAACACAAATGGAGTTAATGAATAAAAAGCTTGATAATTTATGTTCTTCACAGGTACATCCAATCATGCAATGCGAAGCGAGCGGGAATGATGTGAATTAAAGTACCCATTTTACCAACCAGAGCGAGAAACGAGCGGACAAACTATATAGGTAACAATTTCAGATCTAATAATAATCCTTATAGTAACACTTACAATCCAGGTTGGAAGAACCACCCAAATTTTTTGTGGGGAGGACAAGGAAATCAAAGGCAACAACCTCTTCCAAATTACCAAAATCAGCCTTATCCACAGGAAAAGAAATCAAACCTTGAAGAGATGCTGACAAAATTTTTGGCGACTTGATTCTCGCTTTCAAAAGGCTGAAAAGACACTTGATGAACAATAAAGATCAATCGAGGGAATTAAGACTCAGGTAGGAGAAATCATTACGTCGGTTGGACTACTTATTGAGATATTATGTGAAATACGGACAGAGATTTTCTCCAAAGGCCACAGCAGGTAAAGGCAGTTACACTAAGGAGTGGCAAAGAGCTAATTGAACCACAAAGAAAGATACCACATAAAGTTACCAAGAAAAAGAGTGTAGAAGATGAGAACGATGATCCATTACCTACAGATAATAAAGCACAAATTCCATATCCAACAAAATTAAAGAAAGAACAATAGGATGCTCAATTCGGTAAGTTCCTCAAACTCCTTAAACAAATACACATTAACTTACCTTTTGTTGAAGCTATTTCACAGATGCCGAAGTATGCAAAATTCTTAAAGGAACTCCTCACGAACAAAAGGAAGCTTGAGGAAGTATCAATGGTAGAGCTTAATGAAGAGTGTTCAGCCCTTCTCCAAAATTGACTACCACGGAAGTTAAAAGATCCAGGGAGTTTCACTATTCCTTGCTTAATTGGTAGTTTAAACATCAAAAAAGCATTAGCAGACCTAGGCGCTAGTATCAATTTAATGCCTTAAAAATTGTTTAAATAGCTAGATCTTGGGGAACCAAATCCCACTAGGATGAGTATTCAGTTAGCTGATAGAGCTATTAAATATCTTAGAGGAATTATTGAAGATGTCTTGGTAAAAATTGATAAATTTATTTTCCCTGTTGATTTCATTATATTAGACATGGATGAAGACATTAATGTTCCTTTAATCCTAGGACGTCCCTTTTTAGCCATTGCTAGAGCTATTATTAATGTAGGTGATGGTAAACTAGCACTGAGAACAAGTAATGATGAAATTATCTTTCAACTTTGTGATGCCATGCGATATTCTAAAGAACAAGATGACTCCTGTTATTTTGTCAACACTACTGATCATATTATTAAAAATTCATTACAGGAAATTATACAAAATGATACGATGAAACTGTGTCTGGATCAAGAAGAGGGGGAAGAAGATGGAGACAATGAGTCGAATCTGAATACTTCATCATTTCAACAAAGGAAAGAAGAAAGCATTGAGAATGATAAAGGAATAAAACAAAAAAACTCCATCGAAGAGTCACCCAAATTGGAACTCAAACAGTTACCAACACACTTAGAATACGCATTTCTTGGGGACAATTTTTTGCTACCAGTAATCATCTCTTCAGAATTAAATCCAAGGAAAAAGAGGAGCTGATAAAGGTACTAAGAGAACACAAGAAAGCCATAGCCTGGAAAATTTCTGATATCAAGGGAATAAGCCCCACATTCCGCACCCACAATATTTTAATGGAAGAAGAATATAAACCATGTGTACAACCTCAGAGATGGTTAAACCCCAACATGAAAGAAGTGGTCAAAGCCAAGGTAATTAAACTTCTAGATGCAGGAATAATTTATCCTATTTATGACAGCACTTGGGTAAGTCCTGTGCAGGTAGTTTCAAAGAAAGGAGGAATGACGGTAGTACCCAATGAAAAAAATGAGTTAATTCCCACAAGAACAGTTACAGGATAGAGAGTCTGCATAGATTATAGAAAGTTGAATGATGCCACCAGAAAAGATAATTTTCCTTTACCTTTCATAAATCAAATGCTAGAAAGATTATCCGAACATATGTACTACTGCTTCCTGGATGGACTCTCCGGCTACTTTCAAATCCCCATAGCCCCTAAAGACCAAGAGAAGACAACATTTACATGCCCATACGGTACATTTGCTTATCGTAGAATGCCTTTTGGATTATGTAATGCTCCTGCTACTTTTCAGCGTTGCATGTTGGCAATTTTTGACGAACTCGTTGAGGACATCATGGAGGTATTTATGGATGATTTCTCAGTATTCGGTAATTCTTTCCATCTGTGCCTTAAAAATTTAAAGTGAGTTCTAACAAGATGTGAAGAAACAAACCTTATTTTGAATTGGGAAAAATGCCACTTTATGGTTAGAGAAGGAATTGTATTAGGACATAAGATTTCTAGTAAAGGAATTGAGGTAGATAAAGCAAAAATTAAAACCATATAAAAATTACCCCTAGCTTAGTCAAGGCTATTAGAAGCTTTTTAGGACATGCAGGTTTTTATAGAAGATTTATTAAAGACTTTTCTAAAATAGCTAAGCCTTTGACAAAATTACTAGAAAAAGATGTTCCTTTTAATTTCAATCAGAAATGTTTAGATGCATTCAATGTCCATAAATATAAATTAGTAAATGCACCGATCATAATTGCACCTGATTGGAACTTACCCTTTGAATTAATGTGTGATGCAAGTGACTTTGCAGTAGGTGCAGTTTTGGGACAATGAAGAAACAAGCATTTTCAGCCAATCTACTATGCTAGCAGAACATTAACACCAGCACAAGAAAATTACACCACGACTGAGAAAGAATTGCTAGCTGTAGTTTTTGCTTTTGACAAATTTAGACAATATCTAATATTATCTAAAGTTGTCATTTACACTGACCATTCGGCTCTTCGTTATCTTTAAACAAACCTGATGCAAAACCTAGACTCATACGATGATCTTACTTTTACAGGAATTTGACTTGGAAATACAGGATAAGAAGGGAGCCGAGAATCTCGCAGCAGATCACCGTTCAAGACTCAAAAATTCGCGCACCAAAGAGCTTGATGAACATGAAATAAATGATTCGTTTCCCGAAGAGTAGCTCTTCTCTATAACACATTCTGAAGTACCCTGGTTTGCAAATATTGTGAATTATTTAGCAGCTAACATCTTACCAAGAAAATTAAAACATCACCAAAAGAAGCGATTCTTTGCTGAAGTGAAAAATTATTTTTGGGAAGATACCTTTATTTTTTGCATATGTGCAGATCAGGTAATTCGAAGATGCATTACAAAGACAGAGGCAAGCAAAATCCTGGAACATTGTCACTCAGGACCATCAGGAGGACACTATAGTGGTATTAAGACAACACACAAAATACTCGAATTAGGTTTTTACTGGCCCACTCTATTTAAATATGCCAACAGGTATGTTACCTCGTGTGACAAATGCCAAAGAACAGGTAATATCTCTAAACGTGATGAAATGCCTCAAACATATATGCCGTCATGTGAAATATTTGATGTATGGGGTATAGATTTTATGGGACCATTCCCTAGTTCCTTTGGACATAAATACATCCTAGTAGCAGTTGATTACATGTCAAAATGGGTAGAAACGGAAGCCTTACCTACCAATGCTGTTAGGGTAGTAGTTAAATTTCTCAAGAAACTATTTTCCCGATTCGGGACACCCAAAGCCATCATTAGTGATAGGGGTACTCATTTCTGTAATACACAATTTGAAAAAGTTCTAAAGAAATATGGAGTATACCACAAAACAACCACCCCATATCGTCCTCAAACTAGTGGGCAAGTTGAGGTAGCAAACAGAGAGCTTAAGCGCATTCTAGAAAAAACGGTTGAATCAAATAGAAAAGATTGGGCAGTTAAAGTAGTTGATGCTTTATGGGCTTACCAAACAGCATTCAAAACACCTCTAGGGACATCCTCATACAAGCTCATATACGGGAAAAGTTGTCATCTACCATTCGAATTAGAACACAAAGCTTTTTGGGCAATAAAATTTTTAAATACTGACCTCGAACTTGTAGGAATGAAAAGAATGATGCAGATAAATGAGCTGGATGAATGGAGAACGGAAGCCTATGAGAACTCAAAACTATACAAGGAAGCAACAAAGCGACGTCACGATGCTCGCCTCAAGCGATCAAAACATTTCAAGTAGGGAACCTAGTCCTACTAAATGCTTAAACTATTCCCTAGGAAGCTAAAATCCAGATGGTCAGGACCATTCATGATCAAAACAATATTTCCATATGGCACTATTGAGGTAACTCATCCCACTAAAGGCACATTCAAGGTAAATGGTCACCGACTTAAAATTTATAATGGTGCATATTTTGGAGATATGATAGAGGAGTTTATGCTCCATGAGCCTTCCTTTAGAACTGAAAACAGGGAGAGTCTAGCTTAAGACTATAAACAAGCGCTTTTTGGGAGGCAACCTGAACGCTAAATGCATTAACATTATTTTGTAAAAGTCAAACAAAAATGCAGGATCATTAACATGGCCTATAACACGGGCGTGCTGATGACCGTGTACAAACAGGGAAAAACCTCTCTTCTTTAACACTGGCTGCAACAAAAAGACACGGTCGTGCCTCATGACCGTGTGAAGACACTGACTTCTCAAACACGGACTGCAATACCAGAACACGCCCGTGCGGAATAACCGTGTGAGGCTACTGACTTGTCTAACACGGGCATTGCACGACCGTACCTCATGACCGTGTGAAGATACTGTAACATCCTAAAAAGGGCCTATGCATTTTTGCCTAATTGTACGAAAAGACATGTTTTATGTGTTTTGGAATAAATTTGGAATAATTTTGGAAACCTGAGAATGTATGGAAATGTTACGTTGAAAATATGAAAATGACCATTTTTGGAAACCTAAGCAAATTAGGAAAGTGAACATTTTGGAAACCTAAGTAAAATTAGGAAAGTGAACATTTTGGAAACTAAGCTAAAAGAGGAAAGTAAACATTTTGGAAACTAAGCTAAAGAGGAAAGTAAACATTTTGGAAACCTAGGAAATGTCAAGTTCTGAGCAGCGAAATTTTTGGAAACTTAAAAATGACCCCGAAATGTCGAATTTTAAAGTTCAAAGGGGAACTTAGGGCCAGGTGACCCTAAAATAAAAAGCACGTGAAATTTGACCCAAAAACGGACTTGGAAAAGTGGCCTGAAGATGCCACTTAGGGCCTCAGGAAATGGTCCACATGCAAGGGGTGTTGGGCCTGAGTTTGAGTCACCTAGGAAGCAAATAAAAGAAGTTTTATTTTGCCTCCTTGAGCAGAGAGTTGGACGGCACAAGGGATCTAGAAAGAGGAGTTTTATTTTCTTTGGAATTTCGGCTAATTAGGAGATAATTGTTGGGATTTAATTAAGTAAAATTTTATCATATAAGAAGAGTTGGCCGATTGAGGGATTCTAAGGCTAGTAGTTTTGGCCAAAGAGGGAAAATAAGGGCCATTCTTCATTCTTTTCTCTTCAAGAGAACCCCTTGCCGAAAATTCTCTAGCCAAATAGCACCAATCTCTTTTTCTCTCTTTAGCCGAATTCTCTCTGTCAAAACTCTCTCCTTTTCTTTTCTTTTCTTCTACTATCCCTTCACAAAAGCCGAAACTTTGTGATCCATAAAAGTGCCATAGCCGAATAGTATAAAGGATCACCCAGGATTTGAAAACGAGGTAAGTACATCTATGTATATTCGGCCAAAAAGGTCTCTTCCATACTTGAATGATAGATCAGATCTAACATGTGATTTCGGCAGGAACCTAAACTAAAAGATAAATTTTGGGATTTGAGAACTCCAAGGTAAGTGTGTTCATATATTCGGCCAAGGCCAATGTTAAGTATTTAGATCAAAAGTGATCAAAAATTAATCGATTCAAGGATTTAGGTTTTGGTAGAATACAAGGAAGAAAAAGTGAAGTTTTGGGATTTAAAATCCACAAGGTAAGCACCTAAAAGCATTCGCCAAGGCTTGTATGAATACATGGATTGGTTCTTTAATTATCAAAAGTTGAAAACTAACCTATGTTGAGATTTAGCGTTGGCGAATATCGGTGAAGGAAAACCAAGTTTTCGGGATTTGAATAATCATCAAATCGGCATCAAAGGTAAGTCTTTTTACAAATCCTACTAGGATTTGGATATTATAGCCAAATAGGATTTATGCTAAGTAATAAGTGATAAATCAAATGTAGGGACTAAGGATCTAAACATTAGATCTAGCTTTTTGGAATCTCAAGGAATCGCTAAGCAAAACAGGTGTGTACCCCACACTAATCTTAATAGATTTATGGCTTAAATATGATATATATATTAATGTGAAAGTGTAAGAATGTGGCTAAAGTACCATATTATGGTACAAAGTACTCAGGTACGTTTTCCTACTCCTACTAGGATTTCAAAATATGTTATATTTAACATATGAAAAGTGATGTGAAAGTGAAATTAAAAATGATATGCATGATATGTATAATTTGGGGCATTCGGGTTATTTGAGAAAGGGGAAGTGAATGTGATGACTTTGGTCTCACTAAGTGAAACGTGATGACTTCAGTCTCACTAAGAATATGTGATGACTTCGGTCTCACTAAGTGAATGTGGTGACTTCGGTCACATTAAGTGAATGTGGTAACTTCGGTTACATTATCTAAATGTGGTGTCTCATGACACAAATATCAGGTGAGTATGCCACAATATTTTAAGTGGGCGATGAGCACGTCAACTGCAGTGACTGCCTTCGATGGTGTGTAGCGGATGGAGGGTTGACTTAGTAGTCCCCACGGTGTGCAGGTTGGTACGGGTGGAGTGTAGTGGATGGTATATAGGTTTGGGTTCGAGTTTGCATCATTATCTTGAATTTTTATATGAATATGATATGTATGGTGTGCCTATTTCTATTATGTTTTGGCGTTGGTTACACATTGAGGCTATCGACTCACCCGTTGTGGGAACATGTTTGGTGATGAGCGGTAATGGGCCAGACGGCAGAACTTGTGGTGGCCATGTTCACTTGAAGTTTAATTTAATTTGAATCTTTATTTTATTTTAAGTATTGTACAATTTTATTTTGGGTTTCGTTTTATGTAATAAGGCCATCGTGATTTATTTTATTTACGCTTTAATTACTATGTTATGAATTTAGGGCTTTATAAAGAATAAACCCATTTAATTTAAAATAAGTTTAAACATTTTGTCACCTGAAACAAATGGGTTTTTGATATAAAATAAATTTGTTTTCAACTCGAGCCCAACCCACAACAAACTATCTTCCAAAACACACAGTTTTCAAAGTATTCGAATGAATTTGAATTGGGTTACTTCGAGGAACATACCAGATCCAGTCCATTCTCGTGGGCCGGGTGTAGGGTGTTTCAATTTGGTGTCAGAGCCCAGTTTTAAACTCCCGGCCTGTGGCCTAAGGCCCAAAACGTTTTCAAAACAAGCCCAAATGAGTTTTATGGAAGTATTTTTTTTACAAATGGACAGGTATGAAGACATGGCCCCTAAGTCTCCGACCCGCAGTCCACCAGGTAAGTACCCCTAACTATCTGTGTGATTATGTGAATTATAGAAGGGTAGAAAAGGAATGGAATGTAGAATAGCATGATAGGAACTTGAACCCTAGGATTAGTCTACTCAAACACAGATACATAAGACTTAATTCACTAAACAAACCTATGGCTAAGTCAATCAAGTTAGGGTGTGGCAATCATGGTACGCATGTCTAGGATTGGATCCTAAAGAGCTTGGTATTTAAGTAGTCCTAGTGACTCACCTCCTCTTCGCAGGAATCCTACCTGGTGCGTAGCTTCGGTTCACCCTAACCCAGAGGACTTAGTGGGTGTGGCAACCCACATGCGCATGTCTAGGGATGGTTTCATTGGGAGCTTGGTACTTAGCGATCGCGTGACTCACCTCCTCTCCACTCGAATCCTGCACAGTGCGTAGCTTTGGTTCACCACGACCAAGAAGGCTCGGTCATAAAGCTAAACCCAATAACTAAAACCCGAAAGGAACTAGCCATTTTTTCGGAACCTTAATATTAAAATTCTTAAATCATTTTTCCCTTAATTCACGAAAACTATTTCTTATACACAATTTTTTTCCGAAAATTTCTGACTTATAAAATTACAAAATACCCCTAGTGGTAAAATTACAAAAATACCCTTAGTTTATAAAATGCCCAACTATTCAACAGTTTTGCCAAAATATCATTATCTCATAAATGTTCAAAAACCCTAATTTGCAAACTATCAGAAAAAATATATACCTTGATTTATGGAAAATTACAAAATTGCCCCTAACTCACTAAAATTACCAAAATGACCCTGATTTCCAAAATTTTTGCAACAGCACCAATTTGGAAAGTACAATTCTCAAAGAGAACCCTCAAAGTTTTGCAACTTCTGAAATATCCCTGATTTATCAAAATTTTACAATTTACCCGGGTTTGTGGAAAAATTACCAAATACCCCAAAGTCCAAAATTTCTGAAATACCCTCGGATTTCAAAAATTTTCCAAAATACCCCGGGAACTTAAAAATACCAAAAATACTTTGTGACAAAATCACCCAAAGAACCTTATTTTGACAAATTACGAAAATACCCCTGTAGGACAAATTACGAAAATACCCTTGGGTAGTGGAAAAACAACAACAAATGAAAAACTACAACGTTTCTCTGAATGAACTAAGGTTCATAATTATTTGATGGATGTATGAATGAATGAAAAGACTGTGTGCATGAATGAATACGAAAGAACCACTCCTAAATTCCTTTTCATAAAATTTCTTCGCGGGTAATCGAGTGAAACAAAAGTACTAATTTATAAAAACTTCTTAATCAGATCTCGGCGTTAGAAATGAGTTCTAGAGGACGCGGTCATCAAGGACGCGGTAGAGGAAGAATAACTATGTCGAACACATTAGATCGGGTCAAGGGTCCGACAATGAGTTACCATCGCCACCACCACCCCCATTTGTTAATGTCGGCGACAAGCTCGACGGGGATGATCTTGTGTCGCAGCTATGTTGCGAGTTTTGGAAATGGTGGTGGCGCGGTGGAAATCTGGAGCTCAAAATCTGCATGCGAGTGACTCGAGCCAACGGGCCGAGGTGTTTAGTGGAGTGTCGGTGTGGCACCCAATACAACCGAGTATTGGTTGGAAGCAATCGGCGTATTATGGATGAGCTCGACGACCCTCAAGAAAAGTTGAAAGGGATGGTGGCATTTATACGTGATGAAGCGTACCAATGGTGGTTAAGCGTCGGGATGGTGCCACGGCTGAGGATCTGACCTGGGAGTATGCTAAGGAGGCATATCAGAAAAAGTATATCGGCACATGGTATATTGATGAGCAAAGGAAAGCTTTTCTAGGACTAGTTCAAGGGAACAAGTCGGTAGCAGCATATGAGGCTGAGTTTTTGAGGTTAAGCCGATATGCTCGAGGAGTAGTCGCAACTGAACATGAACGCTGTGTCCGATTTGAGGACGGATTAAGGGATGATCTAAGATTATTGATAGCTCCACATCAGGAGCGGGAGTTCTCCGCGTTGGTTGAAAAAGCTAAGGTAGCTAAAGGAATCAAGGACTCTACTAGGCAGAATACTGATAGGAATAGACCCAAGAGGGGTATTGGATCATCGGGAAATGTGCCGAAAAGGCCCAGAACTGATGGGCCGAAGGGTCAGCAAGTTGGTGCCAGAGGACAGTATCGTCGTTGTGAGCATTGTGGAAAGAAACATTTAGATGGGTATTGGAAAAAGACGGGAGGACGTTTTAAGTGTGGGTCCAAGGACCATATGCTTAAGGACTATCCAAAGATATCAGATGAAAAGCGACCGACAACTCGTAATGTTAATCGGTGATAGGGAGGACAATGACCTCAACGAGGTCGAGGTTCGAATAACAGAGGTAATGGTGCTGGGCAGAGGTCAGGGCGAGGTATCGCTATCTTGAGGCAAAGCGATCGAGTTTGGTTTATACCGATTCACGTTGGGAGGATGGAGATCGGCCGGACGTCATAACCAAGATCGTTCCTCATTCATGGCAAACCCTATTATGCTTTAATTGATGTGGGCTCGACCCATTCTTATGTTGCTGTAGTGTAGTTGAAACACTAGGCCTAGACTCGAACTTTCGATAGGGAGATGACGGTAGTAAGCCCATTAGGCCAAACTATAGTGGTGAATAAGATCTTTCGGAATGTATCCCTAAAAATTCAGGGAGTGAGCTTTCGGGCCAACCTAATGGAGTTACCCTTGAAAATTTGACCTCATACTTGGTATGGATTGGTTAGTAGAGCACCGAGCCGTGTTGGATTGTCTTGGCTAAATGAATGGAACTAAGGACCCTTGAGGATGAGGTGGTCATTATGATAGGAGAAAGAAGAAACTACTTGACTAATGTAGTTTCGGTGCTTAAAATGAAAGGATGGTTTGTAAAGGGTTCGGCGTTCTTAGCCTTTGTAAGTCGTTGGATGGAAAGGAGGAAGGTGTCAAAGGAGTTAGAATGGTAGGGGACTTGAGGATGTGTTTCGGAAGAATTACCAGAATACCCCGGATAGAAGTTGAATTTGGAATAGACTTACTACCAGGAACAACACCTGTGTCAATCGCTCCATTCCGAATGGCGCCAAAGGAGTTAGTGGAGCTCAAGGCTCAAATCCAAGAATTGTTGGATCATGGGTTTATTCGACCCAGTGTGTCTCCGTGGGAAGCACCGGTCCTGTTTGTGAAGAAGAAGGACGGAACTATGCGTATGTGCATAGATTATCATCAATTGAATAAGTTGACCATCAAGAACAAGTATCTCTTGCCTAGGATTGATGACTTGTTCGACCAGCTGAAGGGAGCGGCAATGTTCTCAAAGATCGACTTAAGGTTAGGATATCACCAGTTAAAAGTAAAGGAGGTGGATATCCATAAGGCGACTTTCGAAATAAGATCGACCATTTTGAGTTTGTGGTATCTGGTTTGGGTTGACAAACGCCCAATCGCATTCATGGATATGATGAACCGAGTGTTTCAACCTTACTTAGATAGGTTCATTGTAGTGTTCATCGACGATATTTTGGTATATTCTAAGTCTGAAGAGGAGCATGATGAGCATCTCCTGATTGTGTTGCAAGTATTAAGGGAGAAGAAGCTTTATGCCAAAATTAGCAAGTGTGAATTTTGGCTTAGGGAAGTTGCTTTCTTAGGACACGTGGTGTCTGCCGAGGGAATAAGGGTGGATCCTAAGAAAATTGAAGCTGTGTTGGATTGGAAACCACCTAAGTCGGTGGCGGAAATTCGTAGTTTCTTAGGATTGGTAGGCTATTACAGACGGTTCGTGGAAGGATTTTCATTAATAGCCGCGCCATTAACAAAGTTATTGAGGAAGGAAGTACCCTTTGTGTGGACGGATAAGCAACAGGAGAGTTTTGAAAAACTTAAAAAGGTATTAACTAAGCTCGGTGTTGATTCACTGAGGCGTGAAAGGATTTTGTGGTGTCTTGTGGCGCTTCACATACGGGGTTAGGATGTGTTCTTATGCAAGATGGAAAAGTAGTAAACACGCGTCTTGACGATTAAGGCCGCATGAGGTGAACTACCCAACCCATGACTTGGAATTGGCAGCAGTGGTCTTCGCTCTTAAGGTGTGGAGGCACTATCTTTATGGAGAAAGGTCAGTGATCTACACAGACCACAAGAGTCTCAAGTACCTGTTGACTCAGAAGGAGTTAAACTTGAGGCAACGAAGGTGGGTGGAATTACTGAAAGACTATGACTGTTCGATAGAATATCACCCGGGCAAGGCGAATGTAGTAGCGGATGCCTAAAGTCAGAAAGTCGTGTCAGACTTAAGAGCAATGTTCGCCCATTTAAGTTTGTACGAGGATGGAAGCCTGATGGCTGAATAACAAGTCAAGCCAACGTGGTTGAAGGAAGTAAAAGAGGGCCAGATGGTTGATGAGGATTTAAGTATTAAGTTACAAAAAGCACAGAACGGATTTTTGGAGGACTATGAGGTTAATGATGAAGGAGTATTGTGCTACAAAGGAAAAGTCTGTATGCCGAGAGACAAGGAGTTAAGACAGAGGATTCTTCGGGAAGCGCATAGTAGCCCTTATGCTATGCATCTTGGAGGCATTAAGTTGTACAGAGATCTAAGAGAACAATTTTGGTGGCCTGAACTTAAACGAGAAGTTACGGAACTCGTGGGAAGATGTCTGATGTGTCAGCAAGTTAAGGCTGAACACCAAGTTCCATCGGGATTGCTTCAGCCAATCCAGATTCCGCAGTGGAAGTGGGAAAGAATTACCATGGACTTCGTTAGTGGGCTTCCCCTTACGCCTACTAAGAAGGACTTGGTATGGGTAATAGTGGACCATTTGACTATGTCTGCACATTTCATTCCATGAAGTGGATTATTCCTTCAAAAGTTAGCCAAGATATATGTGGCGAAATTGTGAGGCTACACGTCTGCGGTGTCAATTATTTTGGACAGAGACCCAAGATTCACGTCTCGGTTTTGGAGGCACTTCATCAAGCTTTAGGCACCAAGTTGGATTTCACTCGGCCTTTCATCCACAATCGACGGGCGATCTGAGCGAGTAATGTCTAAGTGTTGGAGGATATGTTGAGAGGATGTGTGATGCATTTGAGAGGAAGTTGGGAGGAGTATTTGCCTTTAGCGAGTTCGCCTACAACAACAGTTATCGAGCTAGCATTGAATGGCACCATATGAAGCATTATGCAGACGGAAGTGTCGTACTCCTACTTGTTGGTCTGAGTTAGGAGAGCGTCAAGTTTTGGGACCAGAGATGGTGTCAGAAACGGAAGAGAAGGTTGAGATAATCTGAGCACGATTAAAGGAAGCCTCTGATAGGCAGAAGTCTTATGCCGACCTCAAGCGGAAGGAAATAGAGCTTGAAGTGGGAGACCAAGTGTTTCTAAAAGTCTCACCATGGAAGAAGGTGATGAGGTTTGGTCGGAAAGGGAAGTTAAGCCCAAGGTTTATCGGGCCCTATCGGGTACTAAAGCGAGTGGGACCAGTGGCATACCAGCTAGAGTTGCCACCAGAGTTGCAGCAAATGCACGACATATTCCATGTGTCCATGCTACGTCGCTACCGATCGGATCCCTCTCACGTAGTACCAGTGGAAGAAGTGGAGCTAAGGCGGACTTAACCTACGAGGAAGAGCCGATTCAGATTACGGGCGTGGCGTGAAAGTACTACGGAGGAAGTCGGTTCCTCTAGTCAAAGTATTATGGCGCAATCATGGATTGGAGGAAGCTTCGTGGGAGCGGAGGAGGCAATCGACAAAGAATACCCTCAATTATTTAGTTAGGAAATTTCGAGGACGAAATTATTTTAAGGGGTAGAAGCGTAACATCCTAAAAAGGGCCTATGCATTTTGGCCTAATTATGCGAAAAGACATGTTTTATGTGTTTTGGAATAATTTTGGAATAATTTTGGAAACACGAGAATGTATGGAAATGTTACGTTGAAAATAGGAAAATGACCATTTTTGAAAACCTAAGCAAATTAGGAAAGTGAACATTTTGGAAACCTAAGTAAATTAGGAAAGTGAACATTTTGGAAACTAAGCTAAAAGAGGAAAGTAAACATTTTGGAAACTAAGCTAAAAGAGGAAAGTAAACATTTTGGAAACCTAGGAAATGTCAAGTTCTGAGCAGCATAAAATTTTTGGAAACTTAAAAATGACCCCGAAATGTAGAATTTTAAAGTTTAAAGGGGAACTTAGGGCCAGGTGACCCTAAAATAAAAAGCACGTGAAATTTGACCCAAAAATAGACTTGGAAAAGTGGCCTAAAGATGCCACTTAGGGCCTTAGGAAATGGTCCACATGCAAGGGGTGTTGGGCCTGAGTTCGAGTCACCTAGGAAGCAAATAAAAGAAGTTTTATTTTGCCTCCCCGAGTAGAGAGTTGGATGGCACAAGGGATCTAGAAAGAGGAGTTTTATTTTCTTTGGAATTTCGGCTAACTAGGAGATAATTGTTGGAATTTAATTAAGTAAAATTTTATCACATAAGAAGAGTTGGCCGATTGAGGGATTCTAAGGCTAGTAGTTTCAGCCAAAGAGGGAAAATAAGGGCCATTCTTCATTCTTTTCTCTTCAAGAGAACCCCTTGCCGAAAATTCTCTAGCCAAATAGCACCAATCTCTTCTTCTCTCTTTAGCCGAATTCTCTCTGTCAAAACTCTCTCCTTTTCTTTTCTTTTCTTCTACTATCCCTTCACAAAAGCCAAAACTTTGTGATCCATAAAAGTGCCATAGCCGAATAGTATAAAGGATCACCCAGGATTTGAAAACGAGGTAAGTACATCTATGTACATTCGGCCAAAAAGGTCTCTTCCATACTTGAATGATAGATCAGATCTAACATGTGATTTTAGCAGGAACCTAAACTAAAAGATCAATTTTGGGATTTGAGAACTCCAAGGTAAGCGTGTTCATATATTCGGCCAAGGCCAATCTTAAGTATTTAGATCAAAAGTGATCAAAAATTAATCGATTCAAGGATTTAGGTTTTGGCCGAATACAAGGAAGAGAAAAGTAAAGTTTACGGGATTTAAAATCCACAAGGTAAGCACCTAAAAGCATTCGGCCAAGGCTTGTATGAATACATGGATTGGTTCTTTAATTATCAAAAGCGAAAACTAACCTATGTTGAGATTTAGGGTTGGTAGAATATCGGTGAAGGAAAACCAAGTTTTGGATTTGAATAATCATCAAATCGACATCAAAGGTAAGTCTTTTACAAATCCTACTAGGATTTGGATATTATAGCCAAATAGGATTTATGCTAAGTAATAAGTGATAAATCAAATGTAGGGACTAAGGATCTAAACATTAGATCTAGCTTTTCGGAATCTCAAGAAATCGCTAAGCGAAACAGGTGTGTACCCCACACTAATCTTAATAGATTTATGGCTTAAATATGATATATATATTAATGTGAAAGTGTAAGAATGTGGCTAAAGTACCATATTATGGTACAAAGTACTCAGGTACGTTTTCCTACTCCTACTAGGATTTCGAAATATATTATATTTAACATGTGAAAAGTGATGTAAAAGTGAAATTAAATATGATATGCATGATATGTATAATTTGGGGCATTCGGTTATTTGAGAAAGGGAAGTGAATGTGATGACTTGGTCTCACTAAGTGAAACGTGATGACTTTGGTCTCACTAAGAATATGTGATGACTTGGTCTCACTAAGTGAATGTGGTGACTTGGTCACATTAAGTGAATGTGGTAACCCGGTTACATTATCTAAATGTGGTGTCTCATGACACAAATATCAGTGGCTATGCCACAATATTTTAAGTGGGCAATGAGCACGTCATTGCAATGACGCCTTTGATGGTGTGTAGCGGATGGAGGGTTGACTTAGTAGTCCCCACGGTGTGCGAGTTGAATGCAATTGGAGTGTAGCGGATGGCATATAGGTTTGGGTTCGGGTTTGCATCATTATCTTGAATTTTTATATGAATATGATATCTATGGTGTGCCTATTTCTATTATGTTTTGGTGTTGGTTACATATTGAGTCTATCGACTCACCCGTTGTAGGGAACATGTTTGGTGATGAGCGATAATGGACCGGGACGGTAGAACTTGTGGTGGCCATGTTCAGCTTGAAGTTTAATTTAATTTGAATCTTTATTTTATTTTAAGTACTGTACAATTTTATTTTGGGTTTCGTTTTATGTAATAAGGCCATCATGACGATTTTTATTTCTGCTTTAATTACTATGTTATGAATTTAGGGCTTTATAAAGAATAAGCCCTTTTAATTTAAAATAAGTTTAAACATTTTGTCACCTGAAACAAATGGGCTTTTGATATAAAATAAATTTGTTTTCAACTCGAGCCCAACCCACAACAAACTATCTTCCAAAACACACAGTTTTCAAAGTATTTGAATGAATTTGAACCGGGTTACTTAAAGGAACATACCAAATCTGGTCCGTTCTCGTGGGCCGGGTGTGGGGTGTTTCAGATACTGACTTATTAAGCATGTTTAGAACACGACCGTGCACCACGACCGTGTGAGCATACTGACTTACCAAGCACGGGTGTGTCAAATTGACACACGGACGTGCTAAAAACCCTAAATTGCGCTCAATTTTAAGAAATCGTGAAAAGCACAGTCATTTCAAATTAAACACGACCGTGGCGGAAGGCCGTGTTACTCTCCCTATATATTAAATAACCGTCCCCTTTCCCAACCCCAAACCCTAAAACTCATATTCCAAACCCATTTTCTTCAATCCGGCCACCAAATCATTCCCCTCCCCCTAACCCACCACCTTCCAACCATTTTTTCTCAAAGAAGCAACCACAAACCACCCACACGGCTACAACACCACCATGCCCGCAATCACCACGCCCCTACCAGGCCGTGTTCACACCACGAAACCTAGCTACACCGCCATACCCCCACCCGTGCTCGTCAAATACCGCCATTCTTGGTTCCTTTTTCTTCATCTTTTTGCATATTTTCTCCTTATTTAAAGTTCTGTTTGATCTTAGACTTCAAAAGAATCTGATTCATTTTGTTTAGTTTATTCAATTTTGTTCAGTACATTTGCTTTAATTTTCTTCTTGGTTGTTTTATTAGTTGCTTCCTCCTATTTTTCTTGTTGATAAATTCTCTGCTGACACTTTTACGATGCTTTTATTGGCTCTTATCATTGAAGAATTGATCTTTGTATTGCAAAACATAGTTAGCCTTTAAATCATAATGCAACATGTCTGGTTAAAATGAATTCTTTGTATAGCCTTATTATTTTATTTAGTATGATTTTAGTTAGGAATTATTCTAAATGAATAATTAAATTATGGTTGCTGATATTTTCTTGAAGAAGCAATTATAATAATAGCAATTGATTTTGATTAGGTAAATTCCTGGCTATCTAAAAGAAGTGGTTCTCTTTTGATTACTTTTCAGGAATTATGTCGTCATCACGTATTAAACGATCCGTTTCAAGTAAGAAGAGAAAAGCATCTGGATCATCCTCCGCAAGTGCCTCTACCAAACTTCGACATCCTTTCCTCAGATTCCCTCAAACAACACAAGAAGAGCGCTATATGAAGATCCGGAAGAGACCTATCGGCACTGGTAGACGCATTGACTGGAATGCAGTGAGGCAAGTCAGACTCGAAACTATTATTCAGACACTTCTCTCAACCGACCCTTGGGAAAACTTCTTCACCATCGATGAACCCACATTTTTGGAACTTACCCTTGAATTCTGTGCCACATTCACACTTCAGACAGTAATGACGCACTTTGACGATACCGACACCATCCAATTCCGCCTGGGAGGCTCAGTTCATCAACTAAGCATACCTCAATTTGGAACGACACTCAGACTTTACACACTAGAATTCATAAAAGAAAACCCACTAGACGATTTAAACCGAGAGCTCCACTGTGAACCACTCAAATGCTGGCAAAAACTACAACCCACTACAAAAACCTATAATCCCAGTCGTTCTAAGGCAACCGCCGTTTCCCCAGCTCTCAGGTACATTCATGCTATTCTTGCTCATACCATTACAGGCTGCAAAGTGAGCACCGGTGTCGTTAATAAACAAGACATCTACTTCTTATCATGCATGTCCGACGGACATGTTTTCGGTGTGGCATATTTTATTGCATGTGCAATACAGCACTAGACGGAGGTGCATAGAAAGGGAATCCTATCAATGGGACTGCGCATAACGCGATTGGAACGGCACTTTGGACTCCTCAACACCGATCATCAGAGGTCCTCACTTACACTAATCGGACATATGACACCTCAGGAGATCCAGACGATGTTATGCATGAAGATGATCAAGCATCGTCGAGGGACGGACCCCCTCAATACAGACTAGCAACAGAGGAGGAGATACCCGCGGACATTACTGATGATGTCCCACAAGTTCCTAGCCAGTAATCATCATCTTCAACAACTTCATTGGCTGATATCTTGACACGACTCACACAATTCGAGCAGTACTGTACCCAGCAATTTACTGACATTGCTCGACGCTTTGATGGGATCGAGGCCACCTTGCAGCAAATCTGCCATCCCTTTCATATATCACCACCAACACCTCCACAGGATCCAATTGACGATGAGGAACTCTGAGTCCTCATAAATTGTTATTTGGCATCTACTTTTCTGAATTTTAAATTTATTATTTTTATCATCGAACGTTGCTTTCAATTTAAACTTTCATTAGTATTTCATGTTTATTATTATTATTATTATTATTATTATTATTATTATTTTCCTACCATTGGCTATCTAACCTTTTAAATAATCCCTATTTAATTATATGCTACAAGATTATTCACTAAGTAACTTTGCAGAATCAATCACCTACACGAACACACATCCACATAAAAGTCACCTAAGGAACGCTCTTTTGGAACTCATCTAGAATTCAGGAAGTGGCACTTTCTCCCTTCTCTTTTGATTTATCCCTTAATTTTCATTATTTATCTTTGTAAATTGAGGGAAATGTACATCTTAAGTGTGGGGGTAATAGTGCCTAACTTTTTGCATAATTCTCAAAACCCTGGAATTTAGTCTTGATCTTAAGTATTTTTCTCATATTATTAATTAGGGTGAAATTTCCAATGATTTATGATTTTTATTGATATGTTTTAGAGTAAGTCATAGTTAATCGTGCATTGATGATTAAATTTGAAGAATACTAGAGAATCGAGCATGATAAGCCTACTTTCTAAAAAATTAAAATGACCTTGAAGTCCAAAATTTATAAGGATTGATGTCAAAACACCCATAATTTTTTGTGAGATTTTGAGCCTTATAGAGCATATATTCTTTTTTTGTACTCACTTTAATTGATTACGAGTGTGTCAACTTTGAACTGTTATTCTAGAACTTGCCTCGTTTATATATGTCGAGACCACATTAGTGATTTGATACAATGAGATGATAAAGGCACCTAGGTTTTAACCCGTTCACTCCACTAAAAAGCCTACCCACATAAATAACCCTTAGTGAACCCCATTGAATCCTAACAACCTTTTATTGACTCACCCACTAATATTAACCCATAATCCCTTTGTATTTGTTATCAACATTCCTTTGACCACCCCTTTATCGAGAATTGATTTGATCAATCGTCGAATTAGGTTATTTCAATCACCAAAGTTCCTTCCATTATGTTTATTTTAGTTTGTTCTTAAAAAAAATTGAAGTATATATTCAATATTAGTAGTATATAAAAAGCTTAGAGCATTTAAACTCCAATTGTTGAAAAAGCTCCTATTAAAGTATTATCAAAATACTCCTTACTATAGAATAATTATCAATAGTGATATTATTAGTTTTCATTCGAAGTCAATATTCATATTTAGTTAAATATTTCTAGTTAGGTAATTTGTCAAGTTAGTCTCGATTATAACCACTAATTCAGCATGTATCCACACCTTTAACCCTAGCCCCGTTACAACCCTGATTAAAGACCTTTTGATTTGTGTATCATCTCATATACAGTGGTGGAGATTTGGTTTTTAGGAAAGCCTATGGTATTAACTTTTTAGGTTTGACTTAGAGTGCTTATTTCTTGAACCTTAAACACTTCGAGTGATTTGAGTGAATCTTCTGTGAGGATGTCAATCCTTGTCGGTTTTGAATTAAAGGAAAGTACTTAGATAAGGGGAGACACCTATGTTTTCTTGCTACAAAATCATGACTTATCTCGTTTGAAACTTTAGGGCTCTTTGAATTAAATTATCCATGTATAAATTATCTATGAATTAGGATGAGGCATTATTAATAGGAATTATGAATTATGGAAAGTTCATTTTAATTGTAAGTTGAGAATTTTGCTTGAGGACAAGCAAAAGCTTAAGTGTGGGGGTATTTGATAAACCGTAAAAGTAATATATTTTAATCCCACATTTAGTATGCTTTTAGATTAATTTATCCTCGATTTATGTAAAAAGGTGCTCTTAATCCTTTCTTTTCATGTTTTATACTCAGGAGAACACCTAAGGATAAAAAGAACGTAAAACAGGCTTAAAACGGACCAAATGGGGCCAACCCAAGAAATCGACACGGCCTGGGCTTTATTCCACATGGCCGTGCCTTGCTATCCACCTAGAACACGGCCTGTCATCAATTTACACTGCCGTGTCTCGTCAAAAAAAAAGCCCAACATGGCCTATCCCCGATTTGCATGGCTATGCCTTAATCGACAGAACCGAAGCACGACCTCTCCCTTGACTTGCACAGGCGTGCCACGACTGTGCCTAAATCAACAGAATAGAGACACGGGCTGAGCCTCAATTTACACGGTCGTGCCTTAGCCGTGCCCCTGCCGCAGGAAAGAGCAATTTCACTCAAAATAGGATACTTGGAGGCCAAGAAACACAATCCTAAGTCTACTCAAATACCTAGGACGAATTGTACCTGAATTATGAGTACTTAGGAGACAAGTAAAGCATCCCAAAAGTCTATAAAAACACCCCAAGGCGGCTATTCAAGGGGTCGACCATTGAGCAGAGTTTTCTGCCAAGCCTTTCTCGTTTAGGGATTGTCTCGAAGATAGCCAATTTTTCCATCTCGAAGTGTCGAGTTCCACTCAAGACGGAGGATCTCCTCTTCAATTCCTTCAGGGGGTTTTAGGGATTTCTTATGTTTTGTTTTATCTTTTCTCTTGAGATGTTTTCTTGTTTAGTTATGAACTAAACCCCTTAGATACCTGAAGGGGATGAAACCTATGATGGATTTTGTTATTTAATTCTTTCGATTTATATGATAAATACTTAGTTTGTTCTTAATTATGTTGCTTAAATTTATCTGATGTGCTTAGGTGGAGGAGGAATAGACCCTGCCTAAGAGTAGATCTAGCATAATTAAGCGGAGTTGATTGAGCGCCTAGAGATAGGGTTACGAGATTTTGTTGGATTAGGGTGAAACCTAATATGGGAGTCCATTGATCGATTCTTTGCTTCCTTAGGGGTTATTATAAGAGAACGAGAGTTCCACTAATTAACCTAAGGTTAGGCGTTATTCCCTTGAGAGAAGGTTTAATATAGGTTAGGGAGTCTCACGGATCAAGCTAAGTAAAGAAATCGCATAAATTGAAAAGGTAGATAATAAGTGAAGTCATAGGTCGATTCTTCCCGAAGGTATCGTCTTTATCAATTAAGTTTTCTTCAAAGTCTTTTCCCAAAGTTTTGTTCTTTTGTCTTTGCATTTAAGTTTAAGTATTTCATTTGTTTTAGATTAATAGACCAATCACTCCATATTTTAGGCTAAATAATAGAAAGAAAGTGAGTAGTAGTACTTTTAGGTTCCTTGGGTTCGATAAGATATTCTTGCTGAGCTATACTCTTTGTTCGATAGGTGCGCTTGCCTCTATCATTGTCGTAGTCAGTCTACAGGTTCGATCACTCTTTTATAAATATTAAAACTAGACTATTTTGACACGATCAAGTTTTTGGCGCCGTTGCCGGGGACTCTTAAAATATTAAGAAAACTCTATTTCTATTACTTTAGCCATTATTTTTAGTTTTAATTTCTCTTATTTTTATACATATATATTTTTTTCTAAATTTCTTCCTTTCTTTTCATAGCAGGTACATCTAGTTTATGACTAGAAGAAATCAGAGAGGACCATTAGAATACGAAAGTGACATTGAAGCTACCGCTCATGAAATCACGAGAGAAATTAGGCGAGCCCTAGACTATCAAAGAGGAGAACAGCAAGGATCCAATCCTCTTGAAGGGATGGACGAAAACAATCCATCACCAAATGTGCAAGAACAGAATGCTCAGCGTACTATGTATGATTATGCTAAACCTAATTTAACAGGAGGAGAATCTAGTATTGTTAGGCTGCTATAGTTGCTAATAATTTTGAATTAAAGCCTAACACAATACAAATGATTCAACAATTTGTTCAATTTGATGGTTTGCGGGATGAAGATCCAAACACTCATATATCTAATTTTTAGAATTACATGATACCTTCAAAATAAATGGCATTTACGACGATGCCATACGTCTTGATTATTTCCTTTTCATTAAGGAATAAAGCAAAGCAATGGTTGAACTCATTACCACGGTCAATCACCACATGGGATCAAATGACCAAAAATTTCTTTTAAAGTATTTTCCACCAGCCAAAATGACCAAATTTAGGAATGATATATCTTCTTTTGTGCAGAATGACGTAGAAACATTATATGATGCATGGGAAAGATATAAGGATCTCCTAAGGAGATGCCCACACCACAGATTACCTATGTGGCTTCAAGTCCAAACTTTTTACAATGGTGTGAATTCTCCAACAAGGCAAATAATTGATTCATCAGCCGGTGGAACTATAAATAATAAAACTCCTGAAGCAGCTTACGATTTTATTAAGGAGATGTCATTGAACACCTATCAATGGAAAATTACAAGGGCTAAACCGACAAAATTAGCCGGCGTTTTTAACATAGGCGCAGTGACAATGTTGTCAACACAAATGGAGTTAATGAATAAAAAGCTTGATAATTTATGTTCTTCACAGGTACATCCAATCATGCAATGCGAAGCGAGCGGGAATGAGGTGAATTTTGAGTACCCATTTTACCAACCAGGAGCAGAAAATGAGCAGACAAACTATATAGGTAACAATTTCAGATCTAATAATAATCCTTATAGTAACACTTACAATCCAGGTTGGAAGAACCACCCAAATTTTTTGTGGGGAGGACAAGAAAATCAAAGGCAACAACCTCTTCCAAATTACCAAAATCAGCCTTATCCACAGGAAAAGAAATCAAACCTTGAAGAGATGCTGACAAAATTTTTGGCAGCTTCAGATTCTCGCTTTCAAAAGGCTGAAAAGACACTTGATGAACAATAAAGATCAATCGAGGGAATTAAGACTCAGGTAAGAGAAATCATTACGTCGGTTGGACTACTTATTGAGATATTATGTGAAATACGGACAGAGATTTTCTCCAAAGGCCACAGCAGGTAAAGGCAGTTACACTAAGGAGTGGCAAAGAGCTAATTGAACCACAAAGAAAGATACCACATGAAGTTACCAAGAAAAAGAGTGTAGAAGATGAGAACGATGATCCATTACCTACAGATAATAAAGCACAAATTCCATATCCAATAAAATTAAAGAAAGAACAATAGGATGCTCAATACGGTAAGTTCCTGAAACTCCTTAAACAAATACACATTAACTTACCTTTTGTTGAAGCTATTTCACAGATGCCGAAGTATGCGAAATTCTTAAAGGAACTCCTCATGAACAAAAGGAAGCTTGAGGAAGTATCAATGGTAGAGCTTAATGAAGAGTGTTCAGCCTTTCTCCAAAATAGACTACCACGGAAGTTAAAAGATCCAGGGAGTTTCACTATTCCTTGCTTAATTGGTAGTTTAAACATCAAAAAAGCATTAGCAGACCTAGGCGCTAGTATCAATCTAATGCCTTACAAATTGTTTAAATAGCTAGATCTTGGGGAACCAAATCGCACTAGGATGAGTATTCAGTTAGCTAATAGAGCTATTAAATATCTTAGAGGAATTATTGAAGATGTCTTGGTAAAATTTGATAAATTTATTTTCCCTGTTGATTTCATTGTATTAGACATGGATGAAGACATTAATGTTCCTTTAATCCTAGGGCGTCCCTTTTTAGCCATTGCTAGAGCTATTATTAATGTAGGTGATGGTAAACTAGCACTGAGAATAGGTAATGATGAAATTATCTTTCAACTTTGTGATGCCATGCGATATTCTAAAGAACAAGATGACTCCTGTTATTTTGTCGACACTACTGATCATATTATTAAAAATTCATTACAGGAAATTATACAGGATGACACGATGAAACTGTGTCCGGATCAAGAAGAGGGGGAAGAAGATGGAGACAATGAGTCGAATCTGAATACTTCATCATTTCAACAAAGGAAAGAAGAAAGCATTGAGAATGATAAAGGAATAAAACAAAAACACTCCATCGAAGAGTCGCCCAAATTGGAACTCAAACAGTTACCAACACACTTAGAATACGCATTTCTTGGGGACAATTTTATGCTACAAGTAATCATCTCTTGAATTAGAATCCAAGGAAAAGAGGAGGCGATAAAAGTACTAAGAGAACACAAGAAAGCCATAGCACGGAAAATTTACGATATCAAGGGAATAAGCCCACATTACGCACCCACAAAATTTTAATGGAAGAAGAATATAAACCATGTGTGCAACCTCGAGATGGTTAAACCCCAACATGAAAGAAGTGGTCAAAGCCGAGGTAATTAAACTTCTAGATGCAGAATAATTTATCCTATTTACGTGACACTTGGGTAAGTCACTGCAAGTAGTTCCAAAGAAAGGAGGAATGACGGTAGTACCCAATGAAAAAATGAGTTAATTCCCACAAGAATATTCTGAGGATGGAGAGCTGCATAGACTATAGAAAGTTGAATGATGCCACCAGAAAAGATCATTTTCCTTTACCTTTCATAGATCAAATGCTAGAAAGATTATCCGGACATATGTACTACTGCTTCCTGGATGGACTCTCCGGCTACTTTCAAATCCCCATAGCCCCTGAAGACCAAGAGAAGACAACATTTACATGCCCATACGATACGTTTGCTTATCGTAGAATGCCTTTTGGATTATGTAATGCTCCTGCTACTTTTCAGCGTTGCATGTTGGCAATTTTTGATGAACTCGTTGAGGACATCATGGAGGTATTTATGGATGATTTCTCAGTATTCGGTAATTCTTTCCATCTGTGCCTTAAAAATTTAAAGTGAGTTCTAACAAGATGTGAAGAAACAAACCTTGTTTTGAATTGGGAGAAATGCCACTTTATGGTTAGAGAAGGAATTGTATTAGGACATAAGATTTCTAGTAAAGGAATTGAGGTAGATAAAGCAAAAATTAAAACCATAGAAAAATTACCCCTAGCTCAGTCAAGGCTATTAGAAGCTTTTTAGGACATGCAGGTTTTTATAGAAGATTTATTAAAGACTTTTCTAAAATAGCTAAGCCTTTGACAAAATTACTAGAAAAAGATGTTCCTTTTAATTTCAATCAGGAATGTTTAGATGCATTCAATGTCCATAAAGATAAATTAGTAAATGCACCGATCATAATTGCACCTGATTGGAACTTACCCTTTGAATTAATGTGTGATGCAAGTGACTTTGCAGTAGGTGCAGTTTTGGGACAACGAAGAAACAAGCATTTTCAGCCAATCTACTACGCTAGCAGAACATTAACACCTGCGCAAGAAAATTACACCACGACTGAGAAAGAATTGCTAGCTGTAGTTTTTGCTTTTGACAAATTTAGACAATATCTAATATTATCTAAAGTTGTCGTTTACACTGACCATTCGGCTCTTCGTTATCTTTTAAACAAACCTGATGCAAAACCTAGACTCATACGATGGATCTTACTTTTACAGGAATTTGACTTGGAAATACAGGATAAGAAGGGAGCCGAGAATCTCGCGACAGATCACCTTTCAAGACTCGAAAATCCGCACACCTAAGAGCTTGATGAACATGAAATAAATGATTCGTTTCCCGAAGAACAGCTCTTCTCTATAACACATTCTGAAGTACCCTGGTTTGCAAATATTGCGAATTATTTAGCAGCTAACATCTTACCAAGAAAATTAAAACATCACCAAAAGAAGCGATTCTTTGCTGATGTGAAAAATTATTTTTGGGAAGATCCCTTTCTTTTTCGCATATGTGCAGATCAGGTAATTCGAAGATGCATTACAAAGACAGAGGCGAGCAAAATCCTGGAACATTGTCACTCAGGACCATCAGGAGGACACTATAGTGGTATTAAGACAGCACACAAAATACTCGAATCAGGTTTTTACTGGCCCACTCTATTTAAAGATGCCAACAGGTATGTTACCTCGTGTGACAAATGCCAAAGAACAGGTAATATCTCTAAACGTGATGAAATGCCTCAAACATATATGCTGTCATGTGAAATATTTGATGTATGGGGTATAGATTTTATGGGACCATTCCCTAGTTCCTTTGGACATAAATACATCCTAGTAGCAGTTGATTACATGTCAAAATGGGTAGAAGCGAAGCCTTACCTACCAATGATGCTAGGGTAGTAGTTAAATTTCTCAAGAAACTATTTTCCCGATTCGGGACACCCAGAGCCATCATTAGTGATAGGGGTACTCATTTCTGTAATACACAATTTGAAAAAGTTCTAAAGAAATATGGAGTATACCACAAAATAGCCACCCCATATCATCCTCAAACTAGTGGGCAAGTTGAGGTAGCAAACCGAGAGCTTAAGCGCATTCTAGAAAAAAACGGTTGAATCAAATAGAAAAGATTGGGCAGTTAAAGTAGATGATGCTTTATGGGCTTACAGAACAGCATTCAAAACACCTCTAGGGACATCCCCATACAAGCTCGTATACGGGAAAAGCTGTCATCTACCATTCGAGTTAGAACACAAAGCTTTCTGGGCAATAAAATTTTTAAATACTGACCTCAAACTTGCAGGAAAGAAATGAATGATGCAGATAAATGAGCTGGATGAATGGAGAACGGAAGCTTATGAGAACTCAAAGCTATACAAGGAAGCAACAAAGCGACGTCACGATGCTCGCCTCAAGCGATCAAAACATTTCGAAGTAGGGAACCTAGTCCTACTAAATGCTTAAACTATTCCCTGGGAAGCTAAAATCCAGATGGTCAGGACCATTCATGATCAAAACAATATTTCCATATGGCACCATTGAGGTAACTCATCCCACTAAAGGCACATTCAAGGTAAATGGTCACCGACTTAAAATTTATAATGGTGCAGATTTTGGAGATACGAGAGAGGAGTTTATGCTCCATGAGCCTTCCTTTAGAACTGAAAACAGGAAGAGTCTAGCTTAAGACTATAAACGACCGCTTTTTGGGAGGCAACCCGAACGCTAAACGCATTAACATTATTTTGTAAAAGTCTAACAAAAATACAGGATCATTAACACGGCCTATAACACGGGCGTGCTGATGACCGTGTACAAACAGGGAAAAACCTCTCTTCTTCAACACAGGCTACGACAAAAAGACACGGTCGTGCCTTATGACTGTGTGAAGACACTGACTTCTCAAACATGGACTGCAATACCAGAACACGCCCGTGCGGAATAACTGTGTGAGGCTACTGACTTGTCTAACATAGGCATTGCACGACCGTACCTCATGACCGTGTGAAGATACTGACTTATTAAGCACGTCTAGAACACGGCCGTGCACCACGACCGTGTGAGCATACTGACTTACCAAGCACGGGCGTGTCAAATTGACACACGGGCGTGCTAAAAACCCTAAATTGCACTCAATTTTAAGAAATCATGAAAAGTACAGGCATTTCAAATTAAACACGACCGTGGCGGAAGGCCGTGTTACTCTCCCTATATATTAAATAACCGTCCCCTTCCCCAACCCCAAACCCTAAAACTCATATTCCAAACCCATTTTCTTCAATCCGACCACCAAATCATTCCCCTCCCCCTAACCCACCACCTTCCAACCATTTTTTCTCAAAGAAGCAACCACAAACCACCCACACGGCTGCAACACCACCGTGCCCGCAATCATCACGCCCCTACCAGGCCGTGTTCACACCGCAAAACCCAGCTACACCGCCATACCCCCACCCGTGCTCGTCAAATACTGCCATTCTTGGTTCCTTTTTCTTCATCTTTTCGCATATTTTCTCCTTATTTAAAGTTCTGTTTGATCTTAGACTTCAAAAGAATCTGATTCATTTTGTTTAGTTTATTCAATTTTGTTCAGTACATTTGCTTTAATTTTCTTCTTGGTTGTTTTATTAGTTGCTTCCTCCTATTTTTCTTGTTGATAAATTCTCTCTGCTGCACACTTTTACGATGCTTTTATTGGCTCTTATCATTGAAGAATTGATGCTCTATTGCAAAACATAGTTAGCCTTTAAATCATAATGCAACATATCCGGTTCCAATGAATTCTTTGTATAGCCTTATTATTTTATTTAGTATGATTTTAGTTAGGAATTATTCTAAATGAATAATTAAATTATAGTTCTTGATATTTTCTTGAAGAAGCAATTATAATAATAGCAATTGATTTTGATTAGGTAAATTCACGGCTATCTAAAGGAAGTGGTTCTCTTTTGATTACTTTTCGGAATTATGTCGTCATCACGTATTAAATGATCCATTTCAAGTAAGAAGAAAAGCATCTGGATCGTCCTCATAAGTGCCTCTACCAAACTTGACATCCTTTCCTCGATTCCTCAAGCAACACAAGAAGAGCGCTATATGAAGATCCGAAAGAGACCTATCGGCACTGGTAGATGCATTGGTGGAATGCGATGAGGCAAGTCGGACTCAAACGATATTCGACACTTCTCTCAACCGACCCTTGGGAAAACTTCTTCGCCATCGATGAACCCACATTTTTGGAACTTACCCTTGAATTCTGTGCCACATTCACACTTCAGACAGTAATGACGAACTTTGACGATGCCGGCACCATCCAATTCCTCCTGGGAGGCTCAGTTCATCAACTAAGCATACCTCAATTCGGAACGACACTCGGACTTTACACACTAGAATTCATAGAAGAAAACCCACTAGACGATTTAAATCAAGAGCTCCACTGTGAACCACTCAAATGCTGGCAAAAACTACAACCCACTACAAAAACCTATAATCCCAGTCGTTCTAAGGCAACCGCCGTTTCCCCAGCTCTCAGGTACATTCATGCTATTCTTGCTCATACCATTACAGGCTGCAAAGTGAGCGCCGGTGTCGTTAATAAACAAGATGTCTACTTCTTATCATGCATGTCCAAAGGACATGTTTTCGATGTGGCATATTTTATTGCATGTGCAATACAGCACCAGACGGAGGTGCATAGAAAGGGAATCCTATCAATGGGACTGCACATAACGTAATTGGAACAGCACTTTGGACTCCTCAACACCGATCATTAGAGGTCCTCACTTACACTAATCGGACATATGACACCTCAGGGGATCCAGATGATGTTACACATGAAGATGATCAAGCATCGTCGAGGGACGGACCCCCTCAATACAGACTAGCAACAGAGGAGGAGATACCCGCGGACATTATTGATGATGTCCCACAAGTTTCGAGCCAGCAATCATCATCTTCAGCAACTTCATTGGCTGATATCTTGACACATCTCAACAATTCGAGCAGTATTGTACCCAGCAGTTTACTGACACTGCTCGACGCTTTGATGGGATCGAGGCCACCTTGCAGCAAATCTGCCATCCCTTTCATATATCACCACCAACACCTCCACAGGATCCAATTGACGATGAGGACCTCTGAGTCCTCATAAATTGTTATTTGGCATCTACTTTTTTGAATTTTAAATTTATTATTTTTATCATCGAACGTTGCTTTCAATTTAAACTTTCATTAGTATTTCATGTTTTTTATTATTATTATTTTATTTTCCTACCATTGGCTATCTAACCTTTTAAATAATCCTACTTAATTATATGCTACAAGATTATTCACTAAGTAACTGCGAGAATCAATCACCTACGAACACACATCCACATAAAAGTCACCTAAGGAATGCTCTTTGGAACTCATCCGAATTGAAGTGTCACTTTCTCCTTCTCTTTTGATTTATCCCTTAATTGTCATTATTTATCTTTGTACATTGAGGGCAATGTACATCTTAAGTGTGGGGTAATAGTGCCTAACTTTTGCATAATTCTCAAAACCCCAGAATTTAGTCTTGATCTTAAGTATTTTTCTCATGTTATTAATTCGGGTGAAATTTCTAATGATTTATGATTTTTATTGATATGTTTTAGAGTAAGTCATAGTTAATCGTGCATTGATGATTAAATTTGAAGAATACTAGAGAATCGAGCATGATAAGCCTACTTTCTAAAAAATTAAAATTGATGGGTCGTTGAACTGAATTTGAGTATCACCTTGAAGTCCAAAATTTATAAGGATTGATGTCAAAACACCCATAATTTTTTGTGAGATTTTGAGCCTTATAGAGCATATATTCTTTTTTGTACTCACTTTAATTGATTATGAGTGTGTCAACTTTGAACTGTTATTCTAGAACTTGCCTCGTTTATATATGTCGAGACCACATTAGTGATTTGATACCTTGAGATGATAAAGGCACCTAGGTTTTAACCGTTCACTCCACTAAAAAGCCTACCCACATAAATAACCCTAGTGAACCCCATTGAATCCTAACAACCTTTTTATTGACTCACCCACTAATATTAACCCATAATCCCTTTGTATTTGTTATCAACATTCCTTTGACTACCCCTTTATCGAGAATTGATTTGATCAATCGTCGAATTAGGTTATTTCAATCACCAAAGTTCCTTCTATTATGTTTATTTTAGTTTGTTCTTAAAAAAATTCAAGTATATATTCAATATTAGTAGTATATAAAAGAGCTTAGAGCATTTAAACTCCAATTGTTGAAAAAGCTCGTATTAAAGTATTATCAAAATACTCCTTACTATAGAGTAATTATCAATAGTGATATTATTAGTTTTCATTCGAAGTCAATATTCATATTTAGTTCAATGTTTCTAGTTAGGTAATTTGTCAAGTCGGTCTCGATTATAACCACTAATTCACTTTGTATCCACACCTTTAACCCTAGCCCGTTACAACCACGATTAAAGACCTTTTGATTTGTGTATCATCTCATATCTGATGGTGGAGATTTGGTTTTAGGAAAGCCTATGGGATTAACTTTTAGGTTCGACTTAGAGTACTTATTTCTTGAACCTTAAACACTTGAGTGATTTGAGTGAATCTTACGTGAGGATGTCAATCCTTGTCGGTTTTGAATTAAAGGAAAGTACTTAGATAAGGGAGACACCTATGTTTTCATGCTACAAAATCATGACTTATCTCGTTTGAAACTTTAGGGCTCTTTGAATTAAATTATCCATGTATAAATTATCTATGAATTATGATGAGGCATTATTAATAGGAATTATGAATTATGGAAAGTTCATTTTAATTGTAAGTTGAGAATTTTGCTTGAGGACAAGCAAAAGCTTAAGTGTGGGGGTATTTGATAAACCGTAAAAGTAACATATTTTAATCCCACATTTAGTATGCTTTTGGATGAATTTATCCTCGATTTATGTAAAAAGGTGCTCTTAATCCTTTCTTTTCATGTCTTATACTCAGGAGAACACCTAAGGATAAAAAGAACGTAAAACAGGCTTAAAATAGACCAAATTGGGCCAACCCAACAAGTCGACATGGCCTGGGCTTTATTCCACACGGCCGTGCCTTGCTATCCACCTAGAACACGGCCTGTCATCAATTTACACGGTCGTGTCTCGTCGAAAAAAAGCCCAACATGGCCTATCCTCGATTTGCATGGCTGTGCCTTAATCGACAGACCCGAAGCACGGCCTATCCCTTGACTTGCACGGGCGTGCCACGACCATGCCTAAATCAATAGAATAGAGACACGGGCTGAGCTTCAATTTACACGGGCGTGCCTTAGCCGTGCCCCTGCCGCGGGAAAGAGCAATTTCACTCAAAATAGGATACTTGAAGGCCAAGAAACACAATCCTAAGTCTACTCAAACACCTAGGATGAATTGTACCTGAATTATGAGTACTTAGGAGACAAGTAAAGCATCCCAAAAGTCTATAAAAACACCCCAAGGTGGCTATTCAAGGGGTCGATCATTGAGCAGAGTTTTCTGCCAAGCCTTTCTCGTTTAGGGATTGTCTCGAAGATAGCCAATTGATCCATCTCGAAGAGTCGAGTTCTACTCAAGACGGAGGATCTCCTCTTCAATTCCTTCAGGGGGTTTTAGGGATTTCTTATGTTTTGTTTTATCTTTTCTCTTGAGATGTTTTCTTGTTTAGTTATGAACTAAACCCCTTAGATACCTGAAGGGGATAAAACCTATGATGGTTTTTGTTATTTAATTATTTTGGTTTATATGATAAATACTTAGTTTGTTCTTAATTATGTTGCTTAAATTTATTTGATGTGCTTAGGTGGAGGAGGAATAGACCCTGCCTAAGAGTAGATCTAGCATAATTAAGCGGAGTTGATTGAGCGCCTAGAGATAGGGTTACGAGATTTTGTTGGATTAGGGTGAAACCTAATATGGGAGTCCATTGATCGATTTACTGCTTCCTTAGGGGGTTATTATAAGAGAACGAGAGTTCCACTAATTAACCTAAGGTTAGACGTTATTCCCTTCGAGAGAAGGTTTAATATAGGTTAGGGAGTCTCACGGATCAAGCTAAGTAAAGAAATCACATAAATTGAAAAGGTAGATAATAAGTGAAGTCATAGGTGGATTCTTCCCGAAGGTATCATCTTTATCAATTGAGTTTTCTTCAAAGTCTTTTCCCAAAGTTTCATTCTTTTATCTTTGCATTTAAGTTTAAGTATTTCATTTGTTTTAGATTAATAGACCAATCACTCCATATTTTAGGCTTAATAATAGATAGAAAATGAGTAGTAGTACTTTTAGGTTCCTTAGGTTCGGTAAGAATTCTTGCCTCAACTATACTACTGTTCGATAGGTGTGCTTGCCTCTATCATTGTCGCAGTCAGTCTATAGGTTCGATCACTCTTTTAGAAATATTAAAACTAGACTATTTTACAGCGATCACACCCCTAACTCGAAACCATCATCGGAATAGAGTTAAGAAGCATTACTGAACAATCGAATCATTTCACATCCCATTTATGACACAAAGTCAATCATCATCATAACACATTAAGACATAATCAAATAATCCCCTATTGAGGCCTACAAGACCTCAAACACATGCTAGAGAGGGGTCAGGACTAAACCGAACACTTATGAAAGTTTTAAAATTTCAAACATTCAATGAATCTGTTGAGGCCACACGCACGTGCCACCAGGCCGTATGCCTCATACGATCACCAGACACCCCCATGTGTCCAGGCCGTACCAAAACAGAGCAAGCGTTTTGACTTCTCCACACGGCTACCAGGCACGCCTGTGTGCTCTTAAGCTAGCTACTAACTTAGCCCCACGGTCATTAGGCACACCCGTGTGCCACAATCGTGTGAAAAAATAGGCCATTTGCAAGGCCAATTTGCCACCCATACAAGGGTCAAACCTCCAAGCACATTTTAGCATGATTACACATATAATTTGGCACCAAATTCATGTCAAGTGATCAATATATCATCTCATACAATCTCATTCACAGCCATGTTAACTAATAGACTAAATTGCACCACATGAACACATTCAATACCAATATGATTCATTTCCAAATTCTTTATTTCATACTAGCATCATATCAACACAAAGTTTACCATTCATAAGTTATTTTCTTTACTCATAAATCTTACCAAAACATGCATCATATATCAATATCATTCATGCTTAAATCTAACACATATCTAGCCACATCACATGGCTATTTACACATCTCAAACATGATTCAAATAACTAGCCTATACATGTCATATTTCAACTATGTACATCTTTTCAAAAGTACCCAAAATTGTTTGCCGATTGTGTGATTGATATGCTAACGATTCCCAGATTCGAGCTAGCTTTACTGACACTGCAAAGTAGAGAAACAAATCACACAGTAAGCTTTCCAAAGCTTAGTAAGTTCGAAATACAATACTTATTACCTAAATATTCTACATTAGTACATAAGTAAACCATCATATAAATAAATGCACTGTTAGGCTCATCATCAAACTCAACCATGTGCTCAAGTATCTATTCATTCAACTTCTAAGATTATCATCAACCACATAGGTTCAACATACCTTGATCAACACATAGTTACTCACCATTTAAGCTACTCCATAGATATCCAACCTTTGCTATTCCTTTGAGATATTTGCACACTTAGTGCTAAATTACATAACCGAAACATAGTCATTTCCGCACACTTAGTGCTAAATTACATAACCGAAACATATATCAAAATCGCACACATAGTGCCAATTCATTAAACCGAAGCTTTTATCATTTCACACACACAGTGCCAACCATCTCTATCTCGTATCTAATTTCGTACACTTAGTGCCTTTTAGTTCAATTTCGCCCTTAGCATTTCAAAACTCTTAGTTATATAGATATTCATTCAATTCACATCACATAAAACATAAGTTAACAACATGCATTATATCCAAACTTAACTCGGACTTCGAACTATCAAAACGGTCGATTAATCGAGCACTTTATCTTTGCCTCGATCTCGATCTGAACCTCTCCTCTCTTGGTCTATACACATTCAAATTCAGTCCATTCAATAACCAAATCATTCATTTTAGTCCAAACACACATATTTAGGGCATTTTACAAATTAGCCCTCGTATTTTCACATTTCAACACTTTAGTCCCTAATTCATAAAATCATCAAATACACAAAATCTCAAAACACATATGCTTAGCTGAATTCTTCCCATGCTAATAAGAGCTCACACATTTCATTTATTTCACATTTTAACCCTTCATTTTCTCATTTTCTCAATTAAGTCCAAAAAACTCAATTTCACTAAAAATCCCAATACAAACTATGTTAACCCAACACCAAGTTTTCATATTTCACTATCAACTAGCACATAGCTCAAGCATTCATCAATGGCTCATCACAAAAACATCATCAATTCACAGAATTACAACATGGGTTAGCTAGAGCACGAAGCAACGATTACGAAAATGTAGAAATTATCAAAAATCGAACATAAAACACTTACTAATTGAAGCTTGAAATGGCCAAATGTTTCAAAGCCTTAAGCCCTTTTATTTTCTTTCTTTAGCAAACGGTGGAAGAAGATAAACACACCAACTTAGTCTTGATTTTTGTTTTATTATAACATATATATTATTATTATGCCATTTAGTAAATTAACCTATAGTATAAAAATACATATAACATATGATATAAGGTCATTCTTGACCCTTGCCACCCACTTTCTTAATTAATGGGATGTTTGCAACATAAGGCCTCCTATTTATAAAGACAACCACACTTAGGTACTTATAAATCAACACATAGCTTTTACTCTTTACGCGATTAAGTCCTTTCTCTTAATTCGGCATACAATCAATAAAATTATCACACAGAATTTTCACACAGACTATGTCACATAGAATCAACACCAAATATAACATCAAAATAATATTTTGACCTAGGATTTGTCGTCTCCAAACCACTATTCTAACTAGGGTCCAAACCGAACTGTTACAACTCTCCCTCTTATGAATTTTCATCCCCGAAAATCTTACCAGCGAATAGTTGTGGATATTGCTCTCTCATAATGTTCTCAGGCTCCCACGTAGCCTCTTCAACTCCGTGTTTGTCCCATAATGCTTTCACTAAGGAAATTCTTTTGTTCTTCAATTCTTTAATCTCTCGTGCCAAAATTCGGATCGGTTCTTCACTATTCGACAAGTCTGGCTGAATCTCAACCTCAGTAGGAGCAATCACATGAGACGGATCAAATTAGTACCGTCAAAGCATCGACACATGAAATACATTATGAATCTTTTCTAACTCTGGTGGCAACATCAATATGTAAGCAACCGGCCCAACTCGTTCAATAATCTCATACAGTCTGATGAAGCTCGGACTCAGCTTGCCCTTTCTGCCAAATCGAAGTATTTTCTTCCACGGAGACACTTTCAAAAACACTTTATCACCAATTTCGAATTCAAAATCCTTTCATTTCAAATCTGCATAAAATTTCTTACGATCTGAGGCTGCTTTCAAATTGTCATGAATAACTTTCACTTTCTGCATAGTCTCTTTTATTAGATTAACCCTGTGAATCTTATTCTCACTCAGCTCAGTCTAATACAATGGAGTTCGACACTTTCGACCGTAAAGAGCTTTATATGGTGTCATTTTGATACTAGATTGAAAACTATTTTGTACGCAGATTCAATTAACAACAAATGTTTTTCCCACATATTCTCAAACTTAAGTATGCAACACCTCAGCATGTCTTCGAGAATCTGAATGATTCGCTCGGATTGACCATTCGTTTGCATGAAAAGTAGTACTAAAATGCAATTTCGTGCCTAAAGCATCTTGCAACTTCTTCCAAAATCACAAGGTAAACCTCGGGTCTCTATTAGACACTATAGATAGTGATACTCCGTGCAATCTCACAATCTCAACAATATATAGTTCAGCTAACTTATTTAAAGAATAGTCGGCTCTCATCGAAATGAAATGGGCTAATTTCGTCAGTCTGTCAACTATCACCCAGATTACATCTTTCTTACTCGGAGATAAGGGCAAACCCGACATAAAGTCCATCGTAATTCTCTCCCATTTCCACTCAGGAATCATAATCAGTTGTAACAAACCGGACGGAACTTGATGTTCAGCCTTAACTTGCTGACAAACTAAACACTTCGACATAAAGTCAAAAATGTCTCTTTTCATACCATGCCACCAATAGAACTATTTTAGATCATTATACATCTTCATACTCCCCGGATGTACAGTCAAATGACTATTGTGAGCTTCATTCAAAATCATCGAAACCAACTCCGAATTTCTCAGAACACAAATCTGATCTCTAAATCTCAGACAATCATCACCATCTAGTCGAAATTCTGATTCAGCATTTGATTCACATTGAGTTTATTTAGCCATCATTTCAACTTTATTTTTTTTGAGCATTACAAATCTGATGTACAAACATCGGCTTTACTTTCAATTCAGCCACAACCGCACTATCATCACACATATCTATCCGATTACTCGTAGCTCGCAAAGCATACAACAATTTTTGACTCAAGGTATTAGCTACAACATTAGCTTTACCCGGGTGGTAATCTATCACAAGTTCATAGTCTTTCAATAATTCTAACCATCTTCTCTTTTGGAAATTGAAGTCTTTCTGAGTCATCAAATACTTTAAACTCTTATGATCAGTATAAATATGATATTTCTCACTGAATAAGTAGTAAAGCCAAATCTTTAACGTAAACACTATCACAACTAACTCAAGATCATGCGTCAAATAATTCTTTTCGTGTAGCTTTAACTGCCTTGAAGCATAAGTAATGAATTTACCTTCTTGCTCAGCACATAGCCCAAACCATTAAATAATGCATCACTATAAACTATAAATTCTTTGCCCGATTCAGGTTGAACTAACACTGGTGCCTCTGTTAACAACACTTTCAACTATTTAAAACTCTACTGGCACTTTTCTGCCACTCAAATTTAACACCTTTCTATAACAACTTTGTCAACAGAGTAGCAATCATCGAGAAGCCTTTCACAAACCGTCTATAATATCTCGCTAGTCCCAGAAAGCTACGAACTTCAGACACATATCTCGGAGGCTTCCATTCCAAAATAGTAGAGATTTTGCTTGAATCAACTCTTATTCCTGCAGCTGATACAATATGCCCGAGAAAACTAACCTCACATAACCAAATTTTGCATTTGCTAAACTTGGCATACAATTATTTCTCACGCAGGGTTTGTAGCACAGTTCTCAAATGTTCGGCATGCTGCGTTCATCACACGAATAGATCAAAATATCATCAATGAACACCACTACAAAATGATCCAAATACGGTCTGAATATCCGATTCATCAGATCCATAAACACTGCAGGAGCATTTGTTAGTCCGAAAGGCATCACTAAGAGTTCGTAATGTCTGTACCTTATTTTGAAAGCAGTTTTCGGCACATCAGATTCTTTAACTCTCAACTGATAGTAGCCTGATCTTAAATCTATCTTAGAAAACACTGTAGCTCCTCTCAGCTGATCAAACAAATCATCAATATGAGGTAACGGATATTTTTTCTTTATCGTCACTTTGTTCAACTGTCGATAATCAATACATATTCTCATAGTTCTATCTTTCTTTTTCACAAATAACATAGGAGCTCCCTAGGGTGAGAAACTCAGTCATGCAAATCCTCTGTCAGTCAATTCTTGTAACTGAGATTTCAACTCTTTCAATTCGGTTGGTGCCATCCTATATGGAGCTATCGAAATAGGAGTGGTCTTCGGCACTAATTTAATACCAAATTTGACTTTTTGAATCAAAGGTAATCCCAGTAACTCTTCAAAAAACACATCTGGAAACTCACAAACCACAGGCACAGATTCAACTTTCTTTTCTTGTAATATCCAGGATTTAGGGGTTATGCGTTTTAACTTAAATACATGTGGCTATGTGATTGCGTGTGGTTTGTATGTGTTTTGGAGGCTTCAGGAGCCCCGGGGAGTAGGTAGATGCCTTAGAAAAATATTGGATTTTTAAGTCTTAAAAAAGGGAACTAAGGGAGCTAGGCCTTAAGGAGTTTAGTGTATGGCTTAGGACACAAGACCTAAACTGGTAAAGTGGCAAGGGAGGCGCCACTTAGAGCACAGGAGAGTGACGCCTCAGGGAGTGTGAAGGGACCTAGGTTTGAGCAGCAAGGGAAGCATTTTAGCATTTATTTTTCGTCAAGGAGAGGGAAGAGTTGGTGTTGCTGTGGACACTTCATGGATAAAGTGCAGATTGGGTCAAACAGCTCAAACATTCGGCTAAGTAGGAGGAAAAGAAGGGATTTGGATGAGAGAGGAAGAGTTGGCCGAATGGAGGGGTCTTGGTGCGGCATTTTCGGCCAAGGGACTTCTATGATGGCAAATTTGGTCACCTAGTAGCCAAAATCCCCTAAGCCGAATTTTAATTTGAGCCTCACCATCACTTTCTTTTTTTTCTTCTCACCATTCTTTCTTCCTCTTTCTCACCAAACCACACCATCTTTCTCTTCTTCTTCTTCTCACAATTCCTTCTATCATCAAAAGCCGAAAGCACATTGACTATAGCCAATTGTTTATTAACACTAAAGCTGAATCATATCTTTGTCTCACTAATTCCTTTTTCTATTGATTCTTCGAGCCGATCAACCATCTATAGTGGCCAAACTTCTCTGTGTTTCCAAGCAAGGGTGCAATCGATCTCAACATTGTGGTAAGGGATCCTGTCATTCGATTTTTTTTCTTTTTCCTTGGGTAAGCCAAAATCTAGGAAACTAATCCTTTTTTTTATTCTTTTGGCTGAAACCTTGAAGGTGAGTTTCGAGATCTCTGTAGTGATGGTTTAAGGGAGATCTTTCGGGATTTCAGATATCCAAGGTAAGCAAGACATACCATTCGGCCAAGGGTCACTTCTATTGGTTTTAAGGCACTAAGCCGATTCTAACTTAAGCCATGTAGGGATTTCGACAACATCAGGAGTAGGCAATAGTTTTCGGGAGTTGAGCAAGCATGGTAAGGGAGTTGTAATATTCGGCCAAAGGCCATATTATTTTAAAGATGGTCGATTCTAACTATGGTCTTTAGGGGGATTTCGACAGAGATAAGGAGAAGTTTCAGGATTTAGATCTATTCTAATAAGGGTTCTAGTGGTTCAGATCTATCTCTCATTCGTTCAAAAGCCGAAGGCTAATTATTTTTGTGTGCTAGTGCTTGGCCGATTACAAGGGAGGTACATCACGTAGCTTCGGGATTAAGTCCTTTATCTTAATTCGGCATATAATCAATCAAATTATCACACAGAATTTTCACACAAACTATGTCACATAGGATCAACATCGAATATAACATTAAAATAATATTTTAACCTCAGATTTGTGGTCTTGAAACCACTGTTATGACTAGGGTCTAAACCGAGCTGTCACAGTTTACTTTGATGACATTCTTGTTTATAGTAGATCTTTAGATGATCATTTGAAGCATTTACGAGCTATTTTTGATGTATTGCGAAAGAAAACTTTATATGCCAATCTTAAGAAAGGCGCATTTTGTCCTAACAAAGTCATTTTCTTAGGATTTGTTGTTGGCTTGCAATGACTCAAAGTAGATCAAGAAAAGGTGAAAGTCATCCAAGAATGGCCTAGACCGTCCAACATAAGCCAAGTACGAAGTTTCCATGGCTTGGCTAGTTTCTACCGTCGATTCTTCCTGAATTTTAGCACATTTTTCGCACGCCTTACGAGCGTGATAAAAAAGAGTTCTACCTTCTTTTGGAGCGAGGAGCAAGAAAAATCTTTTATTTCACTTAAAGACCATTTAACCAACACCCCATTACTCGTATTACCTGATTTTGATAAAACATTTAAAATTGAATTTGATGCCTTAGGTATCGGGATTGTTGTTGTGTTGACTCAAGAAGAAAAGCCCGTGGTGTATTTTAGTGAAAAGCTAAGTGGCGCACCATTGAATTACCCAACATACAATAAGGAAATGTATGCTTTGATCTGGGTATTGGAAACATTGCAACACTATTTGTGGCCGAAGGAGTTTTTCATCCATTTGGACCATGAATCACTCAAGCACATCAAATGCCAACACAAGCTCAAGAAAAGGCACACAAAATGGGTAGAATTTCTTGAATCCTTTCCTTATGTTATACGGTATAAAAAAGGTAAGGAAAATATTGTGGCCGATGCACTATCTCGTCGATATACTTTGTTAAATCATTTGGACTCAAAATTTCTTAGTTTTGTGTTTCTAAAAGATCTGTATATTTTGATGTTGATTTTGGGGATGTATATAAATTGTGTGAACATGCTGCTGTCGATAAGTTTTTCAGGCTCGATGGCTTTCTTTTTCGAGAAGGTAAGCTTTGTATCCTGTAAAGTTTTGTGCGAGAGTTGCTCGTACTCGAGGCACATAGTGGTGGTCTCATGGGCCATTTTGGCATTGCAAAGACCCTCGCTATACTGCAAGAACATTTCTTTTGGCCACGGATGAAACGGGATGTCGAGAAAATATGTTCACGATGCGTGTTTTGTAAGAAGGAAAAATCGAAAGTTAACCCACATGGGCTATACATGCCTTTCCTATTTCCGAAGGGCCTTAGGTTGATCTATCAATGGATTTTATCTTAGGTCTACCGCGAACTCGAACCGGGAAAGACTCCATTTTTATAGTAGTAGATCAGTTTTCAAAAATGTCTCATTTCACTGCATGTTCAAAAACTGATGATGCTATTAATATTGCTAACCTCTTCTTAAAGAAGTTGTCAGGTTGCATGGAATTTCGAAGACAATAGTTTCCGATCGTAATGTAAAATTTCTTAGCCATTTTTGGAGGACAATTTGGAGTAAGTTAGGAACGAAACTCTTATTCTCCACGACATGTCATCCCCAAATGGATGGCCAAACCGAAGTGGTGAACCACATACTATCCACCCTGCTATGGGCAATTATCCGCAAAAATCTCAAGTCATGGGGGGAGTGTCTACCTCACATAGAGTTTGCTTATAACCAACTATTCACTCAGCTACTAAATTCTATCCATTTGAAATAGTTTATGGTTTTAATCCATTATCTTCTCTTGACTTAATTCCATTACCTAATGATCAAATTGTTAATGTGGATGCAAAGAGGAAAGCAGACTATGTGAAACAATTACATCAAAAAGTTAAAGCTAATATCGAGGCTAGGACGGAGCAATATGTACGCAAGGCTAACAAAAGGCAGAAACAAGTCATATTTGAACTCGGCAATTGGGTTTGGGTTCACATGAGGAAGGAGCGATTTCCAACCCAAAGAAGGTCCAAATTATTGCTGCGTGGTGACGGTCCATTCCAAGTTTTGGAGTGAATTAACGACAACTCATATCGACTTGACTTACCGGGTGAGTATAATATAAGTGCAATTTTTAATGTGACTGATTTATCTCTTTTTGATGCAAATTTTGAATTGAGGAAAATCACTTCAAAGAGGGGGAGGATGATATGGCCACGTCCCCGGTCGTGCCAAGTTCAAACAAAGAGCCATTGGAATTGCCACAAGGTCCCATCACCCGAGTACGAGCAAAATGTTTCAAGGAGGCTATTTTGGCCTTAGTTGAGCAAATGTGGAGCAAGTAATTGGCTGGACAAAACAAGGAGAATCGGGCTAGCTCAATAAGCCCAATGTGCATGCTTTTGCAAGCTGAAATAAATTCACATTCAGCTCATTCAACTTGTGTTTAATAAGAAGCTTATTTATATATTCTAGTTACTAGGATAATTTAATGGAGCATGAGTTTAAATTTGTTTAATTCTGCTTCTATAATTAAACTAGTTGCTGTATTAATTGATGTCTTTACATTTAGTTCTTTTATTAAATTCAAGTGTTTAATGTGTTTGAGTTTAATTAGTGTTTAATTGTGTTTAATAAGTTCATTTTAATGTGTTTATTGTAGGTGTCTCTTTAGCTCACAACCGTTACATTTCAAGGCTGTTACAACTTAATTAAAGTGTCTTTTTAGGTGATTTTCGGTTACAAATAAAGTGGCTATTACAAGGGATGTTTAATACATCAATTAAGGAGTTTTAAGGAGCATTTTAACTCATCTTAAATTCGGCAGCAACCTCTTTCACCTACCAGTAGTTTTTGTTCATTTAAGGATGAAAACAAGCATTCAAATCACCATTTAGTTGCTGGTGTCTTTTTAGCTAGCCAAGGGACAACTCAAGAGACATTTCAAGCATTCAAGGATGATCATTCAAGCTGAATTAAAGTGAATTCAAGCATGGAGTTAATTGCTACAAGAATATCAAGAGTCTTGAGTTTAATTTTAGTTTTAATTAGCACATTAAGATGTGACCTTTCAGCTAGTTTTTCTATCCTTATAAATATGTATAACCAGCCATTTTGAGGGGACTTTTGATAACTTAATGAATTGATTCCAATTTGGTGAGAAATTATTCTCTCAAATTTCGTCCAAAGACTCCGTTGACTTATCTAACTAGTTAGTGGCGTCAACCCATTTTTGTTCGACCGAACTTATCTCGATTTCGTGTGGCATTCGATACCAATTATACCAAGGTTCCTATCTACTTTAGATAGTGGGTCGAGGTTTCCCATTCTTCTTTTGTAAACCACTTAAGGACCTATAAGTTTCGAGTCAACCTTCAATCGAAGAGTTGGTTCTTTCTTGTTCTTAAGAATCCGTTTTCAAACCAATCACCAACCTCCTTATTCCTCCATATCCGAACCTTCCTATTTCGAATAACTTTTCTTCTTTTAAGCCTAACTTAGTCACCCTTAACTACACTTAACCTAATATCCTACATCTTTCCAAACCCGAATGGTACATCCTCATTTAAACGATCGAGCAACCATACGACTCGAATTAATCGACAAAATCGGGATCATATCAATATTTATATTTTTTGTATGACTAAGATGTCATTGTATCTATTTTACACTTCATGAAGATCAAGTGATAGGAATGCATGTGAAACAAGATTGTAAGTTTGTCCAATTTGCGGATTTGACCTAGGGCATGAATGAGGAAACTTGGAGTTTGTCACAACCTAAAACGCAAGTTAACCAAGTTAGATCTAAGTAAAATAAAAAGGCAACAAATAAAAAAAACTTAATGATTAAGTAAGAAAGAACAAGTAAACCAAATTGAAAAATTAAAGTTCTTGAGAGTCCAGGTCGATTTGAAAAAGAAGACTTTGTAACACCCCAAATCCGGCCTATGCATTAAGCCCGGATTTTGGCATGCCACACAAATTTAATGTACATTCAAATCATTTAACGAAGTAAAAATCAAAATCCAAAACAATTAAGAAAATGACTTTATCGAAAAATCGAGGTTTATTTGAAATCCTTGATTAAAAACACAAGAGATTATCATTGGATCTATAGAGTAGTATTTGATTAAAATTTTGAAATTTATTTAATCAAAATATTCTAACGAAGAGTTATAGGATTTCTTGAGTTTCAAAGATATTTAAGAAAAACATTTATTTTATACGAAAGTTTTAGAAAACATTTATGAAAAACTAAATCAATCCAACTTAATAAAACTAAAACATAATAAATCCATCCACATAATAAAATCCATAATTAAAAAGGCCTTATTACATCGCCATTAATAGTACTTAATAAAAATTATAAAAGAAGTCTTAAAGTTTTATAAACCACCATTTGTAGTATAGCCTTCCCATGAAGTCATCTCCGACCCAAGTCTCCATCAATTGTTATTACCTGAAAGGGGTAAAAAAAAATGGGGTGAGTTACTTAGAACTTAGTGTGTAACTCACTTACCATGCTCCACTGGGCCAAGACTATTTAAGCATTTATTTTGGCCTAAGCCCATTTCAAATACAATAATTTAGCATAAAAAAATGCAAATGATATGCAATTCCCAAAGCCAAACCTAGATTTCCATCTGCTACACACCCCCGTACCAATCAGCACACCTGTGGGGAGCTTTAGTCACCCACCCCGCCAACACACCAAAGTAGGCTTTAAGCCCAATATAATATTTGTGGCAACGGCCATTTAAATAATTGTGGTAGAACCACCGATCTAGATTTCGGGCAATGGCCATTGTGACAGAGTCACCTATCTAGAATTTTGGCATCAGGCCTTTCTTCTCTTCATCATTGATCCCAACCCATGCAATCATGTTTATGCATAACAAAATATTTGTAAAGAAAACCATATTATAATTTATCAATTTTGGCCCATTAAAATCACATATCACATATAACCCATTTATCAATTATCATAAATGGCCCAATTATCAAATTTCACTTATGGCCCATTTATCGATTATCACATATGGCTCAAATTCTCAAATATCACATATCGCCCAAATTGTCAAATATCACATATGGCCCAAATTGTCAAATATCACATATGGCCTAAATTGTCAAATATCACATATGGCCCAAATTATCAAATATCACATATGGCCCAAATTTGTCAAATATCATATACGACCCAAATTTATCAAATATCACATATGGCCCAAATTTGTCAAATATCACATATGGCCCAAATTTATCAAATATCACATATGGCCCAAATTTTCAAATATCACATATATTTATCAAATATCACATATGGCCCAAATTTGTCAAATATCACATATGGCCCAAATTTATCAAATATCACATATGGCCCAAATTTGTCAAATATCACATATGGCCCAAACTTATCAAATATCACATATGGCCCAAATATCACTTATTATTGTTTTAGCCCATTAAGGGCAATTTCAAAATTTTCACGATCTTAATACCGATTTCATGATCTTAACACTAAAGTGTCGATAATACCATATTTTCCGATTTCACCAACTTTGTGGTTTTTAATCCAACTTTTACTACTGTATAGTCATCTAACCCATGAGATACAGTGTGAGATTACACACCTGATTACGGTGAGAACTACGCTCTCCCGCTCGTCGATATCTAAACACACATTACGAAGTATTAGAACACTAAAATTTAATATTAAACTATTCTAATATTGAGCTATCTAGATCTTACCCTCGGAATCTCGAACAACCACTATTTGCGATTTCTCTCCGGTCAAAGGTTCAGTACCATTAGTAAATAATGGTTCAGGGGTACTGTAACATCCTTAAAATGGGTTTCTGCGTTTTGCTTGTGTTGCATGTGATGAATTATCTATAATGTTCATTTAACATGTTTTGGGGTCTAGTTATAACCCTAGGTTAGGCCTGAGTTAGGGCTAAGAATTATGTTTTGGCACTTAAGGAAATGGAGCTAAGGGAGAGAGGGGTTAAGAGATTTTATTGGGGAAGTTTGCCACAAGAAATCAATGGGAAAAGTGGCAAGGAGGAGCCACTAGGGTGTCAGAGGAGTGACGCCACATGCAGAGAGGGAGTGCCTATGTTCGAGCTGCAGGAATTGCACTCCTGCTTATTCTTTTTCACGCCACGAGCAAGGAGAGGAGTGCTCATGTGGGACTCTCTTGATGGATGAGGATTAAGCTATCAGATTTTAAATAGATGAAGGGGAGAGATTTTAGGTGTTGGACTCATTCAAACTTGTTTGAATGAGTGGATGGGAGCAATTCAAGGAGGGATGGAAGGGGATGGCAAGTGTTTGAGTGAGACTGGGTTTTGCTTAGCCTAATTTTTGGTTGTAGTATGAGTTTGGGGAAACAATCGGTTTGGGGTTTTGGTAGTGGCCGAATGTGCCTAGGTTGATAACTAAAATCGGCAAAGCTTGGTAGGTCTTGTTTTTTTGTGTTCAGTGTCAAACCGAAACCTCAATTGCACACCTCCCAATCTCTCTTTTCTCTTTTTGGCAATTTTGGGCACTTGGCCGATTGTTCACTTCTTCTCCTTCTTGTTACTCAAAGCCGAAACTCTCATAGCTACCTTCTCTTCTCTTTTTGGTTCACTCTTTGCTAGATTTTTTCTTGTCGAAATCACATTGTTTACTTCTTTTCCCTCTATTTTGTTCAAAAGCTGAATATCGTGCTCACAAATTCCTCTCTTTTTGCATTATCTCTTCATCATCACAACTGCCGAAACTCATCTCTCCTTTTGGATCATAGCCGAAACTCTGGTGAGTGAACTTCTTATTCGTTTTCTTTTCTTGATCAACGGGGGTAATGCCAAAACCCACTTCTCTTCTATTTTCTTTTTCCATTTTAGATCTAAGTATTAAAACTATGATCTTATTCTTTTAAGGGAGCCAAAACCTTCAACATCATTTAGGGGTGACGAATATTGGAGTTTGATTAGCTGAATCTATTATTAAGGTAAGGGTGCGACAACTCTTTTCTTCTTTCAGGATTTATGATTATGGCCGAATGGCTTTTAGACTCAAAATGAAGTGACAAAATCGATTGTAGGGAGGGCTATTACCGAATTCAGGGAGCCTTCGAGACTTGGTGGTTGATCTAGGAAAGGGAATAACGCTTTAGGTTTTTCGCTAGATTCGAGTGGTTTCGGGATTCTTACTTAGATTCGCGATTAGTCAGGTGTGTAAACGCTTACACACTTTATTAGTTTAATGATGCTTATTATGTTTCTATATAACCCTTGGTATTAGTGACTTTGTCTTGTGGGCATAAGCTTGGATTCCGGGTAAGTCCCCTGTTATGTGATTCTTGGTACACATTATTGTGATCTGTTATATGCTATGATATATGTTATTAGTATGATCATTTGATATTATGACACGTATGTTATGAACATGATGATGGGTTTGATGAGAGGAGGGGGATGATTTATTTTGGACTATCACCAGTGGTTTTGACCACACGACGGGTTGGCCCCGTCTTGATATTATAAATAGTGACTAAGTCCCAGTGGTTTTGACCACCAGTGGTTTTGACCACATATCGATTTGTGACTCGTCCCAGTGGTTTGGTACCACAGTAGGTTGGCCCCACGAGATTATTTACGGGATTGTCATCAGTTGTTTTGACCACACGATGGGTTGGCCCCATCACTTGATTTGTGACTTCGGTCATCAGTGGTTTTGACCACACCGATTTATTTGTGGCTACGGTCACCAGTGGTTTTGACCACACGGGGTAGTTAAAGGTGTTTGGATGGCTAGGTTATGGGTTGTATGTTTTGCATGGTTTGCATGTTTTTACTGATAACTTGTGTAAATGAATGCACTATCGGGTTGGGGATTTACACACTGAGTCTTGGTGACTCATCCCTTCCCTTATATTTTGCAGGTGAATAGATTACGGAGATGGAGCCGGGAGGACTCGAGGTGGCCATGCATGTTCGTTGGATTATGGCTTCTTTTAGTTACTTTTTAAATTTGAAATTTTGGTTTTTGGGTTATGTAATAAGGCCGCTAAGATTTATTTTTGGTTTTATTTTATTACTTGCTATTATTTTAACTATGTGGGATATATGATTTTATTAATTAACCGGCAAAACGCAATGTTTTCAAAACTATAACACCTTCATATTGTTTTTTTAAAAAAAACGTTGCCATCGGGTAACACCACTTAATATATGATAACAAAGATAACTTTGAATGGTTTCTAAAAACTTGTAACAATAATTAGACTGTAAGCAAGGATTTCTAAAAAGGGTTTTCTAAGAAAATTATCCGACAAACTTTAGTTTTAAAAGGTTTTCACTCCGTGACATGCCAGATCCGGTTGTGGTGTGCTGACCGGGTTTAGGGTGTTACAGGTACGTACAACTTCGAATAATTGATTTTTGCTGGATGAGGGTCCACAACCCGGTGGAAAATCTCGAATTCTCGAAACAGTCCTTCTCTTAAACTTAGGGGGAATAACGGAACCACCCCTCTTCCGTACACTATTTACTGCCATTTTCGTCCCTATTTTGATTACCTCCATTGACAAATAATTGTTAGTCAAACTAATATTTCCTTATCACCACCAATTGATTTTAAGAGTGAGATTGGCTTACCACAAGATTCTTTCATTCAAAAGGTAGAAGTCGATTGATAGAGTCCCTATGATAAAATCAATTTAATCAATACAATCTTATCAAAATAGAAGGATAAAAAATAGAATCGCTTTTCGAAATAATCCCTTACCTTGACTGATGAAATCTCCTTTTTCACCCGATCTATAATAGCTATGATCAACTTAAGATGTAGAAAAGAAATCGGCACTCCACTATACCACTACAAAGAATGAAGGATTTGATTGAAGGAGAAAAGATTAAAAATAAAAGAATGATTCGGCTAAGGTTTTACCATCAACATTCGGCCATGATGAAAGGTTTTGGAAAATGGTGATGTTTGAGTGTTCTTAACAAAAAGAAAGAAAGAAGAACAAAAAGAATAAAGAGAGGGTGTTTATGTTTCGGTTCTTTTCAAGAATGGAAGATGAACAAAGAATTGAATTTGAGGCTTGTGTGCATTCGGCAAGGGTGAAAAGAAAAAGAAGATGGCCTTCCAATGCCTTGGTAATTTCGGCACTAGGAGGAATGGTTTGAAAGAATAGACAAAATAAGACCAAAATGGTCAAAACTCAAATGGCCAAAAGAAAAGAGAAAAAAAAATGGTTTACCTTTTGTCCAATAAACATTCGGCTAAGAGAAGAGAATTAGAGAGAAACAAGCTTTGAGAAAAAAACACCAAATGACTAAACTAGCTCCTAATCCCTATCAAACTACTAACAAAATTTGGCCAACCTCCCTAGCCCCAAAAATCGTCCAAGTTCATGGACAATGTGATATTAAAACTACTAACATTGGGGTGCTTTTCGAGAAACCATGGTTCCATTTGAAAACCTTTCTTGATATTAAAAACTAAAGTCTCAGTTTGCATTTGTTTATTATTAATCGACATTTATTAAAAAGTTATTACCTAAAAAAATTTTTTTTGTTGCAGAAGCTTAATTAAAATGACTGACTTATGAAAACGTGATGTTTACGACCTATTCGCGAAAGCGTAGTATTTTGAAAGTAGATATTGTTTTGGAAAACCGTGATACAAAGTTTAGCAGATTTAAAACATAATAAACTAAAAATCCAAAAATAAAACCAAAATTTAAGAGAGGCCTTATTACAAAATATTAACCCAAGTTAAAAATAAGTAAAATACTAGAGTCCAAAAGCGTCAGAGTGTGGCCACCTCCGAGTCCTCCAGCACGTCGAACCGCTTCTTGAGGATTACCCGAGGAAAAAATATTAAAAAGAGGGTGTGAGCTTATGAAAACTCAGTGTGCATAACCCTCATCAATAAGAACATGAATCACAACATTTTGGGCCGAAGCCCATTTTAGTAATCATGGCAATTCAAACACCCCAAACCCAAATTTCACAAGCCACGACCGGATCGGCATGCTTCTAGGAAAAACCATTCAAAATCGATTTGGACTTTGCCAAAATCTTGTGTGTTTTGAAAACCATTGATTTAGGTTGGGTTCAAAACTAATAACGTGTTGATTAGGTGTCAAAACATTTAATATTTATATTTAAGAAAAATTAACTTTAAACTTTAATTTGATAATAATCGTATCATACTAAATTAATTGAAATGCATGCAAAAATAGTTCAATACTTATGGCCTTATTACATCAAAACAAAAACCCAAAATAATTCAAAATACTTAGGTATGGAAAATTATAAAAATTAAACAAATTCTGAGCTGAGCATGGCCACCATTGAGCTCCTGCCGACCCGGTCCATCACTGTGTGTCACCTGAAAAATAATCCCACAATGGGGTGAGTCAACAGACTCAGTGTGTACAACCAACACAAGTCTCAACCAATTTAGGCATGTCAAATCATACATAATAAACATATATAATCAATGATGCAAACTCGAACCCAAACCTAGATAACCATCCGCTACACATCACCCGTACCAACCATCACACCGTGGGGACTACTAAGTCGACCCTCCATCCGCTACACATCATCGAAGGCGATCATTGCAGATTTACATGCTCATCGCCCTTATAAATATTGCGGCATAGCCACCAGGTAATATTTTATGACATAAGTCACCACATTCAGATTTAATGACATAAGTCACCACATTCAGATATTGTGGTATAAAACCACCAAATCACTTCCCCTTTCATAATTTTCCGTATGCCCCATGTCATACAATTATGCATTAACCATGTCATATTCCTTATTCACATTCTTATAGTTTCACATATATGCCATAACAGATCATATCATACTCATAGTAGGAGTGGGTAAACGTACCTGGGTACTTTGTACCATTGCATGGTTAGCCACATGTCACATTATTATAAACACATTTATTAAATTGATGCCTTAAATCTATTAAGAGCTAGTGTGGGTACACACAGGTATATTAGCGAGTTCTTGAAAATCTAAAATCCGATCTAGCGTCCTAGATCCTTAGTTCCTACATTCACCAACCCTACACATGTTAGCAAAGAGCCATTCGCTAACTAGCCAAATCTCAAGGATTAACGCAACCCACTTCTTACCTTGTCTGCCGATTTAACTACTAATCAAATCCCAAAACTTGTGATAACTCCTCTTGCAATCGGCTAGCACTCAATCAACGAACAGGTTAGCTTGACTTTTGAAAACATAAGAAATGATCTATAACATTAGCTATAGCCTTGGCGATTATTATGTCCACTTACCTTGTGGATTTAAATCCAAAATCATCACTTGCTCCTTGAGTAGTCGAAATCCACGCCTACCAATTGTTAGAATCGACATGCATAAACCTATGGAAAATGGCCCTTGGCGAAACTACATGTCACTTACCTTGAGTACTTCAAATCAAGGATCCCTATACCTTTAACGCTAGCCTACGAAATCCCGATAACCCTTCAATGAATTCGACCATTACAAGAAAAGGAGTTAGTCTCCTTGATATGATAAAATAACGAGAAACAAATAGAATGACAACCCCTTACCACAATATTAGAAACCGATTGGAAGCTTGATGAAAAGAATGTCGACACCTCCCTCTTTACAGGCTCTAAATAGATTCGCCACGTAGCGTAAGAGTGTATTCGGCTTCTTGAAGAAAATCGAAAAAGAAACAAAATAGTGGGAGGTTCAACAGAGATTTGGCTATGGTGTTTCTTTATGGTGTCAAACAAAGAAAAGAGGAAAGAGGCTTATAGGGTTCAGCTAAGAAACAAATAGATTCAAAGTGATCAAAGGTTGAAAGAAGAAAAAGAATAAGAAGGAAAGGTGAGAAGAAATTCGGCAAAGCACTAAAAGAGAGAAAAGATGGATGCTTTTCAATTCGGCACACACTTCTTAACACACTTCAAAGCTGAAAATTATCACCAAGAGAGTCCCTTGGCCGGCCACTACATCCTCTCTCCATTCAATCCCCCTTTTCACTCCACCTTAGCCGAATCTTTAAGTCTTTAGCTTGATCTTCACTTCATCTTGAAGTGTCCTTGTGCCGTCCACTACCTCTCCTCCTTGCAGCAAAATAAAACTTTTATTTGCTTCCCTTGTGACTCGAACCTAGGCCTTTTCCCCTTGCTTGTGGCGTCACACTCTAAGGCCCTAAGTGGCACCTCCAAGCCACTTAAACAAGCCCAATTTAGTGTCTTATTTTCCCCTACTAATTTTCTTAAGGCCTCTTAGGCTTAGCTCCCTCTTTTAAACTTAAAATCGAATAATTTCTAAGGCATTTTCTACACTTTAGAGTTCACAAAATTCATAAAACACCTTCATAATTTACACTGGCATACAAGCACATGTAATTAGGCAAAAATGCACAAGCCCTAATTCCCGGATATTACAAATTGGGCCTTAGCCCATAAAAGCCTCAGTTGGGCCTTAACCCATAAATGTCACAAATCATATTTATTTGGGCCTGAGCCCATCTCAAATAAAACCACATATGCAATGCACTAATGCCCATACCAGCCTTGCACTCTGTCTCCTGTCCAACCCTGCACTCTTGTGGGGATTTAATCGACCCACCCATCCCTACACTCCTTATGTAGCACCGGTTGTGGCGCTAACTTATTGGTGCAGCATAGCTGCTCGGTGACTAAAAGCCTTCAGTGGATCCACATCGTCAAGCGACCATGCGATCCTATCTACACTTCCACTTTCGAATAATCCCATCCCCATGCAACATAATAACACATGAATGCAACATACAATAATAATCATACGATAACAATCATAAATCACATACAAGAATAATCATATAACATGTAGGGGCATTTTTGTCATTTTTGCCCTCTAGAGGCATATCGGTCATTTTACCCATTGAGGGTATTTTTGTAATTTACCCATCGAGGGTATTTTCGTAATTTACCTACAAAGGGTATTTTCATAATTTACCCACCAAAGGTATTTTCGTAATTTAGCTACCAAGGATATTTTTGTAATTTACCTACTAAGGGTATTTTTGTAATTTACCCACCAAGGGTATTTTCATAATTTTTCACCTGCAATGGCCTTTTTGAAGGCCCAAAGTTACCTCGAGCGACTCAGCTACCATTTTTGATCTTTACCAGACTATTGGGCCTAAACTCGATTTTGGCCCATTCGAGCCCACGCGCTTGTGTGGCCCACCTAGCACAAATCTAGCCACGTATATAAAATTTACCTAGTCTAGTTCACTACATACTACACCATCATACATTTTATTCAATTGGACCCACTTCGGCCCATCGTGGCCCAATAGCCTCAACCCACAAGAACACTACTGATGGCCTCAACTATCACGTCGAAGACCCCACGTGCGCTCGTACATCCATGTGGCTACTATTGTCGTGACTGACACTTCGGCATTTGCCGCTCTACAACTAGAGTAGAGAGAGTTGCACACCTGATAGGAATTCTAAAGCTACTAAACTGCGCTCCCAAAGCTCCTATGCCTAACGCCCACCAAGGTATCTTTTCTCTCCTCCTAGAATGCTCTTTATATAGCTAGCTTCTCACCTTCCTTCTTTATATCTTTTCGATGTGGGATCCTTCCGCCGGCAGAGTTTAAATCCAACTCAAACTCTTGTCGCCCCATTTTAGCAAAATAAATACTCCCTTTCTTCTCATGAGATTCTAACTTAGGCTCCCTTGTAACATAATCCACGCTGCTAGCCACTTTACCTACTAGCTCCTTGTTTCTAAAATCATGCGCAACTAAATATAAGTCCTATGGCCAAATTCAAAAATCCATTTAAAAAGAAAACCAAAATGCAAGCACCAAGACTTGAACCTTGGACCTCCTTCCTTTCTTGTGGTGTCACCCCCTTGCCTCTTATGTGGCGTCACTTTTCCACTACACCACACACTCCACTTGTCATTTTTCCCCACATTTTATTCCTAAAGCCTACCTACCAACTCCCAGGGTTTTTTCACCTAAAACCAAAATTTTTCCTATGGCCTAACTTTAACCCAGGACTTCATAAAAGCCTCCTAACCTTCCAAAATCACTCACCTAATTCTAATAGGTCCAACTTACCTTAGTACCATTCTCTTGTTCTCAAAAATTTTAAACGCTATTACCCCCAAGGCCCATTGGGCCCAATCTTACTAGGCCCAGTTCCAGGATGTTATAGAAAATGTGTGCTTGTTGTTAGATAAACATTTATAAAGTGATTTTTGGTAAACTTGTCAATTAGGGATTTATTTGTAAAATGTGAAAAATTCATGATTAAATTGTGAAATAAATGAAAAATATGGGCTACTATGGGTCTATATGAAATTCGGCTAGCATGGTTAAGGACCTAATTGCATGAATTTGTATTTTTATGAGATAAGGACTAAATTGTAAAGAAATTGAATATTAGGGGAAAAAGTGTAAAGTTGCCATAATGTGATTTTGGGGCTAAATTGAATAGATTGATGATCAAATGAGTTAAATTTGATATTATATATATCAAGAAAAATGAAGTTCAAATTTAGATCAGGGGAAAAACAAAATTCTGGATTAGTCGATCTATTTCGTCATTTTTGTGAATCGAGGTAAGTTCATATGTTAATAAGCATTGTTATAATTGTATTTTAAAAGATTTATTATTGAATTAATTGTGTATACTATGTTCGACGAAGATTCAGCAATGTGAAATCCCAGTTGAACCTTAGGAATAGATTAGGATACAAATGACATGTCATTAGCGGTTATGTGATTTGGGTGTTGGTCTGTACGTCCTAGCAATGGCTGAGTTATCTGACATGTGTTGCAGTTTCTTGTTAGCTTGTGTGAGCATCACCATGTAGCTAAGTCATGACCGTCAGATTGTATGATCAGACCCGTTGATAGCTCGAGAGTTAGCATTATATGAGATATGAGATTGAGATAGCTTCGGCTATGTATTGGCACTTAAGGTGCTAGATTCCTAAGTATCCGATAGTTATCCAAATGGTTCAATGGGTATGTCTAAGATATGAAATGGGGAGATATAGATACGTATCAGTACAGGTATGTACGAAAACTATATGAGCATTGAACCTATGAAACGTGTGAATTCTTGATTACTCATGTGAATAGATATTTGTTAATCCTATGATTTAATGTCTTTGTAGTATATTATGTTCATACTACTTGACTTGTGAATGAATGGTGAGCTTTACTTATTAACTATACGAGCTTACTATTTTACTTTTCCATCTTTTATAGTGTTTATCGAAGCTAGGTTAGATTCAAAGTCGTCGGAGATTGCATCACACTATCAAGCTATCACTTTGGTACTATAACAACTCGACTTAGGGCCTAGTCAGAATAGTGGTGCGAGACCAAAAGTTCGAAGAAGAAATATGTGTTTAAATGATTTTATAAGGCTTATGAGGTATTTGCATGATTGTGTGAAAAATTCATGAAGGAATTTATTAATTAGTAAATAAATTGTCCATTAGGACTAAATTGCAAGGATTAGAAAATATGAGACTCTAGAAGGTTTAAGTATGAAATAGAACTATAAAAATTATTAGAGGTCCTTATTTAGCAATTAGACTATTATATGTTGAGATGGACAAAAATGGACATAGGAACGAAAAATCTCAAGAAATAATCATTAAGGGCATTTTTGTCATTTGGTAAATTAACAAATTAAAAGGGAAAAGAAGTCAAAATTAGTGTTCATCTTCTCCATGCTAGCCGAAAATTTCAAGGACACCATAGCTAGGGTTTCTTCATCTTCCAAGCTTGATAGTAAGTGTATCCTAGCCCCGTTTTTAATGTTCTTTGTATTTTTGAGATCCACGTAGCTTGGTTTAGCTATTTCTAGCTATATTTTAAGCTAGGGATTATGTTCAAAAATTTACCTATGAATGACATGCATGTATTTTGATGTTTTACGTAAGAATATGAAAGTTTGATGTATGATAAACATCTTTTTCTAAGTGATTTTCATGAAAAATGCATAAAAGGACCAAATTATAAAAGTTGTAGAAATGGTTATACATGAGTGAAATAGTCAAAATTGAATGTTTTTATAGTTGAGAATATGATTCGGCTAGGCTTGAAATGCATGAAAGTTGAATAAAAATCATTTTACGAGCCTAGAGGCAAAAGTGTAATTATGATAAAGTTTAGGGGCAAAAATGTAAATTTTGCCAAAGTATGAAATATGAGTAAATTTAGTCAATGTAAGTATTAAACAAGTTAAATTTTTATTAAGATCAAGAAACACGAAGCTCGGATCAAAACTAAGGCAAGAACAAAGTGATGGACTAAATTGCACATCAACACCTATTTTGGAGTACCAAGGTAAGTTTGTATGAATTCATTGCTACATATGTTATTATGATTAAATTACTTGCTATGTTGCATTAAGTTCATTATTTCAATGAAGCTGATTATCAATGTTTTATAAGGAAATCAATGAGAACAAATAAGTGAAAGTCCCGTTTGAAGATTCAGAATAACGAGGATACCTGTGTCATAACATGAGATAAGGAAAGCCCGTGTAAGACCATATCTGAGATATGGCATCGGGACCCAAGGAATGTAGGTCTCGTGTAAGACCATATCTAGGATATGCAATTGGCACCGAACGTAGATCTTGTATAAGACCATGTCTGGGACATGGCATCAGCATCGAATAAGGAAGGTCTTGTGTAAGTCCATATTTGGCACATGGCATCAACACCATTTAAGGAAGGTCTCCGGTAAGTCCATGTTTGGCACATAGCATTGACACCATTTAAGGAAGGTCCCGTGAAGTCCATGTCTGGCACATGGCATCGACACCATTTAAGGAAGGTCCCATGTAAGTCCATGTCTGGCACATGGCATCGACACCATTTAAGGAAGGTCTCATGTAAGTCCATGTTTGGCACATGGCATCGACACCATTTAAGGAAGGTCTCGTGAAAGTCAATGTCTGGCACATGGCATCAACACCATTTAAGGAAAGTCTCGTGTAAGACCATCTTTGGGACATGGCATCGACATCAAGCTAAGGAAGTCAGTGTAAGACCATATCTGGGATATGGCATCGGCACTAAGAGGCGATCTCATGTAAGGCCATATTTGGGATATAGCATTGGCATCGAGACAAATGTTTGATGAGGTTGGGTATCCTCTGGTATTCTGAGTAATTCAACGGGCAAAAGAGCCAAGTACAAAAGAGGTAATAAGAAAGCTAAGCAAGTAAAAATAGTAACAAACTAAGTTATTCAAGGTTGATAAAGAGTTTATTTAATTTAAGAAAGATGATGAGATGAGTTCATGTTTACATTAGTGAAAGTGCTAATCTATGTGACTTAGTGATACAGGTACCATGATTAAAAATACAAGCAAGAAATTATTATGTAAAAATGCAATGAGTAAGAGTAAGTATGAGTAAGTAAGTTTAAGCACTTGAGATTTATTTGTTCTTGTTCACGATGGATGAGTATATTATGAACAATATGTTGTTATATGAATTTTATGCAAACTTACTAAGCTATATGCTTACTTCTCTCTTTTCCTTCTTCCTTGTAGTATCGCCAAGCTAGCTCGGGGATTATAGAATGTCAGAGCTCAGATCACACTATCAAACAACCTTTTGGTATAGTAACGTTGAATTATTTTGGGTATGGCATGTACAGGACTTGGTCATTTTGTATTTTGTCATATGTGAGAGCCAAAGGCATGGCTATTAGGATTATGCATTCTTTTTGTATATGGCCAAAGAAATTGGCCAATGCTGTTAAGTTCCTTATATTGATGATGATGAGTTTTTATGAATTCTATAAGTGATGTTTTAGGAATTTATATATAATACATGAATGCTACATTATGTATGGTTAGAGTTGGTATAAGTGTGTTGATGTTTCAGGGTGGCAATTGGCTTGGAAAATAGCCCTTAATTGTTTGCACGGGTAGAAACACGCCAACCCATATGGGTGTGTTGATAGGCTGTGTGTCCCCTACATTTTAATTGTGAGAATTTGATTCGTCACAAGGGCCACCACACGGGCGTATGCCTTGGCCGTGTGCTATTAAGGGTTTGATGATGTCATAAATAGAGAGCTCTATGGGTGAAGGACACGGGCATGTCTAGGCCGTGTGAAGGACACTGGCTATTGACATGGGCGTGTGTCCGGCCGTGTGAAAATGCCTATAGGTTCAAAAATAAATTCCACATGGGCTAGGGACATGGGCATGTGAGATCAAAGGGCCTACCCACATGGGCGTGTCCCATGTCACACGGGCGTGTGAGCCCTATTTGAGTAAAATTTTCAAAGAGCACCAAAGTTTTCGGATGAACTCTAAAATTTCTCAGAAGTAATTTTAGGGCCTCGTAGGCCCATAATGTACATATTATGATCAAGAAGGAAAGGTTTTAAGTTGGAACGAAATTTTATAGCCTAAAATACATGTTCAAGTAAGGTTAAGTACGGTAATGCCTCGTATCCTACCTTGGCGTCGGACACGGGTAAGGGGTGTTACAGGTACTTTTGAAATTATGTTTTGGTTATATGGCATGTATAGGAATTATGGTCATTTTGGTATATGTTAGTAATGGATTTAGCCATTTGAGTTGGCTTGTAAATGATGAATGGTTTGTTATGTGTATAGCCATGAAACTTGGCTTATTTTGGAATGCTTGGTAATATATATATATATATATATGCAAAAAGGCTTTTTGATATGTTGTGTATAATTTCCATGTATATACTTGTTGTGAATTAGCATTACGGATGCCAAATGGTTGAAAATTTGTGATAGGTATGGTATGCTTGTGGTTTTAGGCAAAATAGTGCTTATTTGAAAGTGACCAGTTAGTTGATTTGAAAATGTAAAATTGGTATGAATTGAATGGCTTATTGTGATAATTGTGTGTATTGTGATTGGTGGTATTGATATAGCATGAATTGAACTTGGTATAGATGAGTTTAAATACCATTTGAAGTTGTGGTTATATGCCTTTTGGTTTGGTGTAGGTGAAAGCAATTGGTTGAGAAACACGGCTTGGTAAATATCCTATTTTTTTCTACACGGGCAAAGACACGGTCATATGTCTCAACTGTGTGTGACGCACAGTCAAGTGACACGGCCGTGTGTCCCCTGGTGTTCAATTAGAAATCAAGTCACTATGCTCCACACGGCCTAGCACACAGGCATGTGACTTGGCTGTGTGACACACGAGTGTGTGTGGCCATTTCGAAGGGCACATGGGCTAGATACACGGGTGTGTGGTTGGTCGTGTGACCTAAGTCAGGGAGTTACACGAGGTAGGACATGGGCTGGGACATGGCCATGTGATCCCATTTCGAATGCCGACACAGCATGTGACACGGGCATGTGTCTCCTGTATTTTGTAAAAGTTTTTAAGTTTTCCAAAATTTTCCTGAGATATCGGTTTAGTCTTGAACCACCTCTAATGCACGATTTGGGCCTCGTAGGCTCGTATTAGGGACAATGCAATTGATTATGAATGACTTGTATTTGATATTGATAATTGTATGAGAAATGTATGTTCTATTGAGTAATAAGTCTAGTAATGCTTCGTAACCCTACTCCGGCAATGAATACCGATTAGGAGTGTTACATTACATACTCGTTTACCTTGTTTATTAACATAAGACATTGCCATTATTATTTTAATTTCTTTTTCTATGTATATAAATAAACTGAATTGTAATAAAGTCCTAAGAAAATATGATTATTCTTAAAAGGTCTTTAGTCAAGTATTATTGTGGTCTTGGACAACAAATAATGCTTTGATATTAATGTGTAGTTGATTGATGACAAAGAGTTTTCATTGACATAGGGATGTCAAATCAATACATGAGTATATGTTAGGGAACAATATATCAGACTGACCCGCTATGAGTACTTTTTTTGGATTATTAATATTACTGTAAAATCCTAGAGTTAAGGGTTCTGCATTTTATGCTATTGCTTGTGTTTGGCTCGTTAAGCATGTTATTTTGGTGTGTTTGGGGGTCCTGGGGAGGCTCGAGGTCAAGCCAAAGCCTTGGTGAAATTTTGGTTTTGGGGCTTAAAGAAGGAAAGCTAGTGGAGGCAGGCGTTAATAATAACTAATTGTGTTTGTTGACACAAGAAGGAGTGTGGTGTAGTGGTTAAGTGACGCCACTTAAAGAGCAAGAGAGTGGCGTCACAAGAGAGCAGGAGAGGGGAGAAGTTTGAATCCCATAAGCCTCAATATAAAGCTTTATTTTTTGGCTCCAGGTTGGAGAGAAGATGGCCTCGGCAGGGACTCTTCAAGGTGGTTGTTGAATGGGTCAATGCATTTGAATGGAGGGACAAGAGGAGCTTGTGGAGTTTAAATTCGTTAACAAATTCAAATGGGTGATGGAGAGTGAAACTAGGAGGAAATCAAGGTTGTGGGGAGGTGGGTGAGTGTTGGCCGAATGTGGGGGCCTTGGGGGAGAATTTCGACTATGTGATGTAGTAGCTAGGAATTTCGGCATGGGTGAGTATTAGCAAAATCGAGAGCTCTTTGTGTGTGTGTATGCCGAATGTTTTGCTTGTGATTAAGTTTTCTTTTTTGTTTGTTTTGATAACTCAAGCACTCGGGGGTCTGTTCTTGTCAACTTTTTCTGCTAGTGCCGAAACACTCAAGCCTTCTTTTCTTTATTTTTTCTACTCTCCAATTTGGTGTTGGCTGAAACCTTTTGGCACCCCTCTTCTCGTCTTCTCTCTTTTCTTTCTCCCTAGCCCTTTGGTTTCTTTTGGTGTCGTCAAGAGTCGAACCTCTCTTTTACCTCCTACTATTGGCCTCTCCTCTATAACCGAACCTTAAATCTCTTCTTTACATCTCTACCTTCTTCATAAGACCTGAAACCTCTACTTCTTTTGTTCTTGTTTAGTTTCCTCCCTAGCAAAATTTGGGGTGTCCTCCACTATTGTTTTCAGAGCAAAATTTCTTTGGTTTCCATTTGGCTTTTCTCTGTTTAAGGTAAGGTTCTCTTCTTTTGTTTTTATTTATGGTCATTCTTTCTATTCCCTTTTCTTCTATGATGAAGCCGAATCTCTCCTGGTGACCACTAAGCCTGTTTCTTTCATTCTGTACCTGGTAGCTGAACCTCAAGAACCAAGGAGCTTGTGGTTACCGAAGGTCTTCTCTCAATTGGTTTCTGTTGAGCATAGTAAGGGAGACTCTTTCAGTTCTTTCTCTATTTTTCTTTCGGTTCTGAGTGGTCTTAGCCAAATGGCCATTTTGCTTTTGTTAGTAGTTCACGGCTAATCCCTCCTTTTTCTTCTCCCATTTTGGAACGATCACGCCGAGAAATCCCAATAGTCAAACGTGTTGTAATCCGAAGCCTGAAGGTCTGTTAGTTGCCGAATCTTACCATTTCATTCGGGTTCTTAAGGTAAGGAAGCCTCTTTTGTTTTTGTGATTAGCCTCTATTCATTTACTTTGTCATAATCAAACCCCTTGTTGGGGAAATTGTTGTTTCGCTATAGTACTGTATTGATCAAGTCTCTTCATGGATACGAGTGCTAGTCAATCTAAGGAGGGGAGTGGACCCGTAATCTCTGCTCCTAAATTTAAGAGACGTGTAGTATCAACAGTTCGAGACTTTTCATCGGGCTATGGTAGAGAGCCGATGTTTGCCTGGGATAAGAAATCGCTGTTATCCCTGCTAGTATGAGTGTCAACATAGAGAGTCTAGTTTTACACGTAATCAGGTGTGTAATGCTCACACTCTACTGTATTAATTTTCATTAATAACTATGTTGGCTGAAAGCTGGAACGACGATTTAGATAGTTGAGATACCCTTGTGGGTAAGGTTGTAGACACCGGGTAAGTTCTGCTACGATGTTACTTTTGAATACATGTATGTATGAATTAATTATGTGTTGTACATTGAATGTATGCTGCATTCATCTCAGTATGATAATATGTTGCATGGGCTTTGGGAAATGATTGAAAGGGGAAGTGTGATTCAGTGACTTCTGTCATAGTGGTCTGAGACCATAGTGGTTTGGAACCACGTATACATATATTTATCAGTGACTCATCTCAGTGTTCTGGGACCACAGTGGGTTGGCCTCACATATACTTATTAGAGATTGTCACAGTGGTCTGGGACCACAGTGGGTTGGCCTCACGTTTATATGTTCTGTGACTCTGTCACAAGTGGTCTGAGACCACAGTGGCTTGATGCCACGGGTGTTTGGCCGATTCAGGTGACCTAGAGGACGGAAAACTAGATTGGGTTGGGCTACTGTGCATACATGTTTAACATGCTATCTTATGTGGGTTATGGCCCAATGGGCATCTGTGGGCTTGAGGCATAGATTGTGTTATAAGGGGATTTACACACTGAGTCTTGGTGACTCACCCCTCTGCTTAATTTTGCAGGTAACTCTTAGTTGAGGATTGGGATCCGAGGAGGACTTCTAGGTGGACATGCAATGTTTCTTCCGTAAATTTCATTTCTTTCTTTTAAACTTACTTTTAATTTGGGATTTTGTTATGCAATAAGGCCTTTATAACTTTAAATTGGGATTTGCTTTAACACTATTAGTACATATTTTCAAAGTGACAAATACGAGGGTTTTTTTTTCTAAAATAAAATACAAACAAATATTTTTCTAAACATGTGTTAACAAAAAGTGATAAACGAATAAAAGTTTAAGCTAAATAATCTGAAGTTTTTAGTGAAACCTCAACATTGTTTTCAACTATCACATTTCTTGACATTTCCCAAATTCAGCTTTCGTAATCTAATCCAAAAATTGGTGAGGAACTCTCGAACGAAATTTTAAATTATCCTCAAGATGAAAACCCTAATCAGAAAGTTTTCTCCAAATTACGATGTTTAGTTAAAGATTTTTGAAACTTTCTTTCCTGTAACATACCAGATTTGGTCGTAGCGTATTGACCGGGTTTGGGGTGTTATAATTGTGGTATCAAAGCCTAGGTTTCGAAAACTCGGCTGTGGAAATGGGTTCAAAATGATTTTCAAAAATTTGTTTGAAATATGGTTTAGAAAAAAATAAACATGTTTTCTGGAAGCATGGCACCCGAGTCTCCAGCATCAATCCGCACTGTAAGTTTTCTATTTTTTTGTTTGATTTCATATGGAAAGACTATATTGTGATTGATAGTTTTAAGAACTTCAACTCTAGAGATTAAAACCTTTAGAATTATGTCTTACAGAAAAAAAACCAACTACTTCTAATGCTATTTTCATAAGACTGTCGGGTAATAAACAGTGGAAGATCTGTCGGGTAATAAATAGTGGAAGATCTATCGGGTAATAAAATATTTAATCAGATAAAGTCAAATTCGTAGCCATGAGCACTAGAGGACATGGACGTGGTATACGCGGCTATGGTAGAGGTAGGGGAATGGAGGCTAAACCCGCGAAATCAAGACATGGGCCAGAAGGTGAAGTGCCAGCATCACCAGTAGCGGAAGCGGGGTCTCAAGACCGTTTTAGAGGGGACGATGCTTTGTCCCAAGCTATGCTGCGTGTTTTGGAGCGGGTCTCTAGAGCTAGCACAGGATCAGTAGCTCAGAAATCTATTCCGGAGCGACTTCGAGCTAACGGGGCCGAGATATTTAGGGGTATTTTTGATGTGGCTCCTAACGTAGCTGAGTATTGGCTGGAGGCAGTCGAGCGGATTATTGACGATCTGGACTATACTGCAGATGAAAAGTTGAAAGGAGTAGTGTCCCTCCTTCGAGATGAGGTGTACCAATGGTGGCTCACAGTAAGGGATGGTACATCAGCAGATCGTCTTACCTGGGATTTCTTCAAGACAGCATTCCAAGGGAAGTATGTTGGAGGGAATTATGTGGATGCGTAGAGAAAGGCATTTTTAAACTTGGTCTAGGGGAATGAGTCTGTGGCTGAGTATGAGGTAGAATTTTTATGTCTAAGCCGATATGCTCAGGGTATCGTCGCGACTAATTACGAGCGTTGTGTCCGGTTTGAGGATGGCCTAAGAGATGAGTTGCGGGTATTGATAGCTCCACAATGGGAGAGAGAATTTGCTAATCTGGTTGAGAATGCTAAGATAGTGGAAGAGGTAAACCAGTCTGAGAGACAAAATCAGGATAGGGATAGGGGTAGGAATAAAAGGAATTTTAGGTCGTCAGGGTCTGCTGGGAGTTTTCAAAAGAGGCCTAGGTTTGATGGGCCGGGTCAAGTTACGAAGCCCATTACTATTGGTCGATCTCAACCGTATGCTAGATGTGGAAATTTTCATTCGGGGGAGTGTTGAGAAAGAAATAAAGGATGCTTCAGGTGTGGGTCTGTAGATCATTTGGTAAGGGATTGTCCACAGGAGCCAAACAGGGCACAGCCAGTTGGTTAGGGTTATGCACAGGCCGAAAAAGGTGGTCAGCAGTCGTCGAGAGGTCGTGGTCCAGCCAGAGGAGGATTTGGTCGAGGGCGTAGAACATCGGGCAGAGGTGCCAGGAATACAGATGCGAGATAGCCTGGGGTGGTTTATGTAGCTAGACGCCGAGAGGATGGCGATGCACCGGACGTCATGACCGGTACGTTCTTTATTTTTGGTGCGCCATTTACTGCTTTGATAAATATTGGGTCTACACATTCATATGTTGCTAGTACTGTGTCTAGAACTTTGAATATAGAATCTGAGATTGCTTCTAGAGGAATGACAGTGATTAGCCCTTTAGGACAATCTGTAGTGGTGGATAAACTATTTAGTAGTGTGCCTTTAGAAGTACAAGGGGTTGTTTTCCTGGCTGATTTGATGGAATTACCGTTTGGCGAGTTCGATTTGATTTTAGGCATGGACTGGTTAGTTAAGTATCGAGCAAACTTGGATTGTGCTACTAAGCCCATGGTATTGAGGACTCTTAGGGATAAGGAGGTGCTGGTGATAGGTGAGAGAAGGAATTATCTGTCCAATGTGGTGTCTGCTTTAAAGACTGAAAGGATGGTGTGGAAAGGTTGTGGGGCATTCTTAGCTTTCATCAGTGCTTTGGAAGCTAAAGAATTGTCTGTATAGGATGTTAGAATAGTGAAAGAATTCTCGGACGTCTTTCTAGAAGAGCTTCGAAGGTTACCTCAGGATTGCGAGGTGAAGTTCGGCATTGATTTACTTCCGGGAATAGCTCCAGTGTCCATTGCCCCTTATAGGATGGCGCCGAAGGAGCTGGTAGAACTTTAAGCTCATATTCAGGAACTATTGGACCGGGGTTTCATCCTACCAAGTGTGTTACCATGGGGAGCACCGGTGTTATTTGTTAAGAAAAAGGACGGGTCGATGCCAATGTACATTAACTATAGGCAATTGAACAAGTTGATGATTAAGAACAAGTACCCGTTACCTAGGATTGACGATCTGTTCGATTAGCTGTGAGGTACTTCGGTTTTCTCAAAGATAGACTTGAGGTCAGGTTATCATCAGCTTAAGACCAAGGAGGCGGATATTTATAAAACTATTTTTTGAACTCGTTATGGTCACTACGAGTTCTTAGTGATGCCATTCGGATTGAAAAATGCACCAGCTGCATTTATGGACATGATGAACAGGGTATTTCAACCCAACCTGGATTGGTTTGTCCTAGTGTTCATATACGATATCTTGGTTTATTCAAAGACAGAAGAGGAGCATGATTCGCATTTTTGGATTGTTCTGCAGATTTTGAGAGAGAAGCAACTGTATGCCAAATTCAGCAAGTGTGAATTCTGGTTAAGGGAAGTTACTTTTCTAGGGCATGTTGTGCCAGCTGAGGGGATTAGGGTTGATCCCCGAAAGATTGAAGCTGTTTTGGATTTGAAACCACTGAAGTCAGTAGCAGAAATTTGAAGTTTTCTTAGGTTAGCTGGGTACCATAGAAGGTTCATTGAGGGATTGTCATTGATAGCTCCACCTTTAACCAAGTCGTTACGGAAAGGGATACTGTTTGCCTGGTCAGATAAGTAGCAGGAAAGCTTTGAGAAGTTGAAGAGGATTTTGACGGAGGCACCAGTGTTGATTCAGCCTGAGGCTGGGAAGGAGTCTGTTGTCTATTGTGATGCATCATACACAGGGTTAAGATGTGTACTAATGCAAGAAGGGAAGGTAGTAGGGTATGCGTCTCAGCAGTTAAGACCGTATGAAGTGAATTATCCCACTCATGATCTAGAGTTGGTTGCGGTGGTGTTCGCTCTAAAAATTTGGAGGCACTACTTATATGGAGAGAAGTCGATCATTTACACCGATCATAAGAGCCTAAAATATCTCCTTACTTAGAAGGAGTTAAATTTAAGGTAGTGGAGGTGGATTGAATTATTGAAAGACTATGATTGTTCGATCGAGTATCACCCAGGTAAAGCTAACGTAGTGGTGGATGCGTTGAGCTGTAAGGTGATATCTGATTTGAGGGTGATGTTTGCTCATCTCAGTTTGTATAAAGATGGAAGCTTGTTAGCTGAACTTCAAGTGAAGCCTTCATGGGTAAGTCAGATTAAAGAAAAGCAGTTGTTAGATGAATCGTTAAGTTCTCAACTTCAGCAAGTAGAATGTGGTGAGACAGAAGAATTTAGTTTGAATAGTGATGGGGTATTGTGCTTTCATGGAAAGGCTTGTATGCCAAAGGATTCCGAGTTGAGACAGAGGATTCTACAGGAAGCGCATAGTAGTCCATACGCTATGCATCCTGGTGGGAGTAAGATGTATCGAGATTTGTGTGAACAGTTTTGGTGGCTAGGTCTAAAGCAAGAAGTTACCGAGTTTGTGAGTAAGTACTTGATGTGTCAGCAGGTGAAGGCGGAGTACCAGTTGCCTTTAAGGTTGCTACAGTCAGTGAATATTCCACTTTGGAAGTGGGAGAGGATAACTATGGACTTTGTTAGTGGGCTACCTCTTACGCCTACTAAGAAAGATTCGGTGTGGGTGATTGTCGATCGGTTGATGAAGTCCGCTCACTTCATACCGGTTCATGTTTATTACTCACTACAGAAGTTAGCCAAGCTGTATGTAGCAGAGATTGTGAGGTTACATGGGGTACCAGTGTCTATCATATCAGACAGAGACCCTAGGTTTACATTGCGGTTCTGGAAGGCGTTACATCAAGCGTTGGGTACAAGACTGGATTCAGCGTGGCGTTTCATCTACAGTCTGATGGTCAGTCAGAGAGAGTAATTCAGATACTAGAAGATATGTTGAGAGGTTGTGTTATCGACTTCAGGGGTAGTAGGGAAGATTATCTACAATTGGCAGAATTCGCATACAACAATGGCTATCAATCCAGTATTAAGATGGCGCCCTATGAAGCGTTGTATGGTCGTAAGTGTCGTACTCCTACTTGATGGACAGAGTTAGGTGAGTGATAGTTGTTGGGTCCGAAATTGGTTTCAGAGACGGAGGAAAAGTTTAAGTTGATTCGGGCTCGACTAAAGGAAGCTTTTGACAGAAGAAATCATATGCAGATCTGAAGCGTAAGGAAATATAATTCACAGAGGGTGATCAGGTTTTTCTAAAAGTTTCACCTTGGAAGAAGGTTTTAAGGTTTGGGCGAAAGGGCAAGTTGAGCCCCAGATTTATTGGGTCTTATCGAGTGTTGAAACGTGTGGGAACGGTAGCGTATCAGCTTGAGTTACCACCGGAGTTGAATCGAATACATGATGTATTCCATGTTTCAATGTTAAGGCGCTATCATTTGGATCCATCTCACATAGTGCGGGTAGAGGAAATTGAAGTAAGACCTGATTTGTCTTTTGAAAAGAGCTCGTTTAGATCTTAGATCGAGATGTTAAAGTGTTGAGAAGGAAGTCAGTTTCGTTGCTTAATGTTTAATGGCGGAATCACGATTCAGATGAAGCCACATGGGAGCCAGAGGATGTGATACGATAGCAATACCCTCATCTCTTTTGATCAGGTAAATTTCGAGGCTAAAATTTCTTTAAGGGGGTAGAACTGTAACATCCTAGAGTGAGGGGTTCTACATTTTATGCTATTACTTGTGTTTAGCTCATTAAACATGTTATTTTGGTGTGTTTTGGGGTCCTGGGGAGGCTCAGGGTCAAGCCAGAGCCTTGTTGAAATTTTAGTTTTTGGGGTTTAAGGAGGGAAAGCTAGTGGAGGCAGGCGTTAAGAATAACTAATTGTGTTTGTTGACACAAGAAGTGTGGTGTAGTGGCTAATTCACGCCACTTAAGGAGCAAAGGAGTGGCGTCACAATAGAGCAGGAGAGGGGAGGAGTTTGAATCCCATAAGCTTCAATATGAAGCTTTATTTTTTGGCACCAGGATGGAGAGAAGATGGTCTCGATAGGGACTCTTCAAGGTGGTTTTTGAATGGGTCAATGTATTTGAATGGAGGGACAAGAGGAGCTTGTGGAGTTTGAATTGGTCAACCAATTCAAATCGGTGATGGAGAGTGAAACTAGGAGGAAATCAAGGTAGTTAGGAGGTGGGTGAGTGTGCCGAATGTAGGGGTCTTGGGGGGAGAATTTCAGCTATGTGATGTAGTAGCTAGAAATTTCGGCATGGGGTGAGTGTTAGCAAAAACCGAGAGCTCTTAGTGTGTGTGTGTGTGTGAATGTTCTGCTTGTGATTAAGTTTTCTTTTTTTGTTTGTTTTGATAACTCAAGCACTAGGGGGTCTGTTCTTGTCAACTTTTCCTACTAGTGCCGAAACACTCAAGCCTTCTTTTCTTTATTTTTTTTCTACTCTCCAATTTGGTGTTGGCTGAAACCTCTTGGCACCCCTCTTCTCGTCTTCTCTCTTTTCTTTCTCCCTAGCCCTTTGGTTTCTTTTGGTGTCGTCAAGAGTCGAACCTCTCGTTTACCTCCTACTATTGGCCTCTCCTCCATAATTGAACATTAACTCTCTTCTTTACATCTCCACCTTCTTCATAAGAATCGAAACCTCTACTTCTTTTGTTCTTGTTTAGTTTCCTCCCTAGCCGAATTTGGGGTGTTCTCCACTATTGTTTCTAGAGCCAAATTTCTTTGGTTTCCATTCGGCTTTTCTCTGTTTAAGGTAAGATTCTCTTCTTTTGTTTTTATTTGTGGTCATTCTTTCTATTCCTTTTTCTTCTATGATGAAACCGGATCTCTCCTGGTGACCACTAAGCCCATTTCTTTCATTCTGTACCCGGTAGCCGAACCCCAAGAACCAAGGAGCTTATGGTTTCCAAAGGTCTTCTCTCAATTGGTTTCTGTTGAGCAAGGTAAGAGAGACTCTTTCGGTTCTTTCTCTATTTTTCTTTTGGTTCTGAGTGGTGAGCTCTATCCAATACAATGGAGTTCGACATTTTCGTCTGTAAAGAGCCTCATATGGTGAAATTTTAATTCTAGATTGAAAACTATTATTGTATGCAAATTCAATCAACTGAAAGTACTTTCCCATGTACTTTTAAACTCAAGAATACAACATCTTAACATATCTTCAAGAATCTGAATGATCCGCTCAGATTGTCCATCCGTTTGCAGATGAAATGAAGTACTGAAATGAAACTTTGCACCTAGAGCCTCTTGTAATTTCCTCCAAAACCGCGAAGTAAATCTCGGATCTCTGTCAGATATAATGGATGATGGTACCCCGTGCAATTTCACAATCTTAGAAATATACAATTCGGCTAGTTTATCAAGTGAATAATTTGTTCTCACCGAAACAAAATGAGCTGATTTCATCAATCTGTCAACTATCACCAAGATTGCATCTTTCTTATTCGAAGATTTAAGTAGTCCTGACACAAAGTCCATCGTGATTCTCTCCCATTTCCACTCAGGAATCATAATCGGTTGTAACAAATCGGATGGAACCTGATGTTCAGCTCTAACTTGCTGACAAACCAAACATCTTGAAATAAACTCTAAAATATCCCGTTTCATACCATGCCACCAATAAAACTGTTTCAGATCGTTATACATTTTTGTACTCCCCGGATGAACAGTCAAACGACTATTGTGAGCTTTGTTCAAAATCATCTTAATCAACTCTGAATTCCTCGAAACACAAATCTGATCTCTGAATCTCAAACAATTATCATTATCAACTCGAAATTCTAAATCAGAATTCAAACCACATTGAGCTCATTTTGTCATCATCTCATCATCACTTTTCTGGGCATCACAAATCTGACGTATAAACATTGGCCTCACTTTCAACTCAGCCAAAACCAAACAATCATCACATATGTCTATCTGGGTACTCATTGCTCGCAAAGCACATATAGACTTTCGACTCAAAGCATCAGCAACAACATTAGCTTTACCCGAATGATAATCAATTACTAATTCATAGTCTTTTAGTAATTCTAACCATCTTCGCTGTCTCAAATTCAATTCGTTCTGAGTCATCAAGTACTTTAAGCTCTTGTGATCAGTATAAATATGACATTTTTTGCCAAATAAGTAGTGACGCTAAATCTTCAATGCAAATACAATCACAGCTAATTCAAGATCGTGCGTCAGATAATTCTTTTCATGCAGCTTTAACTGTCTCGAGGCATAAGCTATAACTTTACCCCCTTGAATCAGCGCATAGCCCAAACCATCCAACGATGCATCACTGTAAACTATAAATTCTTTACCCGATTAAAGTTGAATTAACACTGGCGCCTTAGTCAACAATACTTTCAACTGTTCAAAACGCTGCTGACACTTTTCTGACCTCTCAAATTAACATCTTTCTGTAGCAACTTCGTCAATGGAGTCACAATCATTGAGAAGTCTTTCAAAAACCGTCTATAATATCCCGCTAGTCCCAAAAAACTATGGATTTCAGACACATTTCTCGGAGGCTTCCATTCTAAAATTGCTAAAATCTTACTCGGATCAACTCATATTCCCGCAACTGATACAGTATGCCCTAAAAAACCAACCTCACGCAACCAAAACTCACATTTGCTAAACTTTGCATACAAATTGCTTCTCACATAGAGTATGTAACGCGATTCTCAAATTCTTAGCATGTTACGTCTCATCAGAAGAATAAATCAAAATATCATCAATGAACACTACAACAAATCGATCCAAATACAATCTGAATATCCGATTCATCAAATCCATAAACACTGCAAGAGCATTCGTTAGTACAAAAGGCATAACTAAGAATTCATAATGTCTGTACCTCGTTCTGAAAGTAGTTTTCGGCACATCCAATTCTTTGACTCTCAACTGATAATAATCCGATCTCAAATCTATCTTAGAAAATACTATAGCTCCTTTCAACTGATCAAACAAATCATCAATACGAGGCAAAGGATATTTGTTCTTTATCGTCACTTTGTTCAACTATCTGTAATCAATACACATCCTCATAGTGCCATCTTTCTTTTTCACAAACAACACAGGAGCACCGTAGGGCAAAAAGCTTGGTCGTGCAAATCCTCTATCTGTCAACTCTTACAACTGAGACTTTAACTCTTTCAATTCTATTGGTGCCATTCTATATGGAGTTATTGAGATAGGAGTAGTCCCCGACACTAAGTCAATACCAAACTCAACTTCACGGATCAAAGGTAATCCCGATAGTTCTTTAGGAAACACATTTGGAAACTCACATACTACAGGTACAGATTCAACTTTCTTTTCAGTCACTTTTGAATCTATTACATACGCAAGATAAGATTCATAACCCTTTTTCACATAATTTAAAGCTTTTATCAATGATATCACAGTTGATAGCCCATTTAAATCACTAGATTCAGTTAGAAATATCTCACCACTCTGACTTCTCAAACCAATACTCTTTCATTTGCAATTCACAGTAGCATTACGCAAAGTAAGCCAATCCATGCCCAGAATTATATCAAATTCATCAAAGGGTAGCAGCATCAAATTAGCTAGAAAATAATTACCCCAAAACATCAACAGCCAGTTCTTGCATACTTTATGAACCAAAACACACTGACCTAAGGGATTTGATACTCTAATCACAATTTCAATAGACTCAACAGGTTGAGTCTTACTAGATACTAAATTCACACACACATAGGAATGAGTAGATCCTGGATCTATCAATGTAATCACATCAGTATCAAATAGAGTAAAAGTACTAGTAATGACGACTGAAGATGACGCTTCTTCTCGAGCGCGAATAGCATAGGCTCTGGTAGGTGCTCTTGCCTCAGACCTCACAGTCTGTATTAGTAGTCCCTCTTTAACTTCCACTCACATTTCTGATGTTTCTGGGTGGTCTACCCCTAGCCATCGTATTACTCGGTCTCGCATTCTGGACATTGTCTTTCTCAGCTAATTCTGGGTAATCTCGAATGAAATGATCTTGTGATCCACACTTATAACAAGTTCTATTATTGTACTTGCCCTAGCATTCTCCAACGTGTTGTCTTCCACACTGTCTACACTAAGGCTTGTTGCTTTTGACACTTCCAACACTTGATTTTGTTGAAATTTGAGCTCTTGGTGTTGAGTAGTCGAATTCGTTTGAATGAACTCTGAAAACCACTCACTCATCATTTGGAAGAAGGCTTGCTTAGCCTTTCCCTCATGGCTACTAACATTCGACCTAGATGTGGCTGGCACTGTCCCTTGAGCGAGAGCAGGCGCATTGCTCTGAACATCATCAGCAACTGCTCGATTGGGATCCATTTTTTATATAAAAGCACATTTTTAGCAGTCAGTATTCATCACACTATCACAATTATATATATGGCATGTATAGCTAGACTCACATGCGCTACGTTAGTCCGAGAATCGACTAAACCGTAGCTTTGGTACCCATAAAATGTAACACCCTGAACCTGTAACCATTGTCGGACTAGGGTTAAGAGGAATTATCGATCATTTCAGAACATTTAATATCATTTCAGATCCAAACATAGCAATTCTCATTCATATAGTCCCTTACTTAGGTCTACGAGAACTTAAACACGTTTTAAAAAGAGGTTGAGACCAAACCAAACACATACAAAATTTTTAGAAATTTTAAAGATTTTTCAAAGCTACAGAGGTCACACACCCATGTGGGTAGGCCATGTGCCTCACAAGCCCTTGGACACGCCCGTGCGTCCAAGCCGTGGCAAAACAGGGCATACATACTGTCTTGTCCATACGACCTGAGACACGCCCGTGTGCCTCACCCGTGGTCAACACTGACTTGCACCACACGGCCAGTCACACGCCCATGTGTCTAGCCGTGGTCAAGTCTGACTTCCATCAATTCACCAACCTGAATGACACGGTCGAACCACACACCCGTGTGCTCAACCGTGTGGGCAATTATAGGCCATTTTCAAGGCCAAATTACCATCCACACTTTGGGATCACCTATAAGCATCAAACCAATACCAATTCATGCCTCAAATGCAACCAAAACATACCAATAGAAGCACCAATTAATCATCAACTACATCATTTATTTCCATACTCAATTTCTACTCAAATAAGTCCATCTAAAACACCATTTTGATAACTCAAATCATATAAGCTAAGCATCATATAGTTCATACCACAAGTTCACACTTAACCAACTATTCTCATCAACCAATTTAAGCATGAAGCATACTATTATCAACATCCACTTAACCACTCATTTATATACCAACATCATTCAACTTTCAATACATTTTACATGGAAAAACTATACAACTCAAAACATCACTAGCCTATACATGCCATATAGAAAATATATATAATATCCAAAAGTACCAAAAATAGATAGCCGATAGTGTGATTGAGTCGCTGACGATCCTCGGATCCGAGCTAGCTTTAAAAATATTGTAAAACTGAGATTCACACAGTAAGCTTAAGAGCTTAGCAAGTTCATAATATAATACATATTACTCAATAATGCAATATTAATACATAAATAAACCATCACTTAGATAGATTCATAACTAAAAACAATATCATTCTTAACCATATACTCATACATCCATTTAATCAACCTTAAATAATATCATCAACCGTATAGGTTCGGAACATACCTTTGCCAACACTTAGTTAATAAACATTCTTGCTATTCAATGTTTTATACCATATTTCATTCACTGTTCATTATCTCTTCAATTCAATCGCACACTTAGTGCCCAATTCATAGCCGAAGCTTAAATAACATCGCACAATTAGTGCCTCAATATCAACCAAACTTAATTCGGTAATGCACACACAGTGCCAATCAGTATAATCAATACTTTTTTCTATTTCACACACACAGTGCCATTCATTACCGCATAAATTCTATTTCGCACACTTAGTGCCACATTTATCAATTCGACACATATAGCTTTACTAATTCAATAATCACAAATTCATACATTTCATAACACATAGATATGAATAAAACAATTCGTATTATATCTGAACTTACCTCGGATGTAGAAATACTGAGACTAGTCGATCAATCGAGCATTTTGTCTTTGCCTCGATCTCGATTTGAACCTCTCCTTTCTTGGTCTATACATATTCTAATTTAGCTCATTCAATCACCAATTCGTTCAATTTAGTCCAAACACACATATTTAGGGTATTTTACAAAATAGCCCTCATATTTTTACATTTTGACATTTTAGTCCTTATTTCTTAAAATCACAAAATACACAAAATTTCCATTCACATATGCTTAGCCGATTTCTCCTTGTATCCATACAAGCCCACACATTTTATTTATTTCACATTTTAGTCCCTCAATTTCTCATTTTCTCAATTTAGCCCAAATTACCAAATTTCACCAAAAATCCAAATACAAACTATGTTACCCCAACATTAAGCTTTCATAATCCATCAACTATCATCATAAAGCTCACATATTCATCAATGGAACATTTGAAAATCATCATCAATTTACAAAATTAAGACATGGGTTTGAAAGAACACGAAGCAACGATCACGAAAACGTAAAAATTATCAAAAATCAAAAACCAAGCTCAAAACATACCTTGATTTAGAACAACAATGGCCGAAAGTTTCAAAGCCATGATTCTTTCTTTTTCTCTCAAGTTTTGACAAAATATGATGATAATATGGCTTTTAATTTCTTTTAGTTATAATTATAATGCATTAATTGACTTTTTATCATTTTACCCTTTATATAAACTTTATAAATTCATTCATTTAATGGCCATATATGTCAACTTCCACTATCAAAGGTATAATTACCATAGAAGGACTACTCATTTAATAAGCCATGCCAAATAAGTACTTTAACAATCAACACACAGCTTTTACATTTTATGCGATTAAGTCTTTTTTACAAATTAAGCACACAATCGATAAAATTTTCACACAGAATTTTCATATATACTCAATCACATATTATAAACACCAAAAATAATATTAAAATATTTTTTTGACCTCAAATTTGTGGTCTCAAAATCATTGTTCTAACTAGGGTCTAAACCGGGTTGTTACATCTTAGCCGATCTTAACCGATACATCGTCAACATTATGGAGCTTCAGCACTACGTTGAATTAGTAGACATGGTGCACATGGCCATCAAGGTCGAGAAGCAAATAAAAAGAAAAGGGCTGTGCGAGGCTATTCCAACCCCAACGCAACTTCAAAATAGAGCCAAGGTAATAGCAATGAAGACGCACCAAGTCATGCAAAGGATCAAGTGGTGCTAGAAAAACCTAACAAGCCCGTTGGTGAAGCTAGTAAAAACAAGATCGAATCAATCTCCAACTGAACGAGGGACACTAAATGTTTTAAGTTCCTCGGGAGGGGGCATATCGCCAATCAATGTCCAAATCGAAACACTATAGTGGCGCGAGCAAGCGACGAAATTGAATCAGAGAAAGAGAATGAAGAAGAGTCTGAGGCACCCACGGACAAGGAAAAATACTCAGAATACGCGATTGAAGGTGAATTGCTCGTTATCAAAAGGAGTTTGAGTATCCAAAGTGCCGAAAGTGAGCAACAACGAGAAAATCTATTTCACACACAGTGCCACGTACAAGGCAAAATGTGTAGCTTAATTATTGATGGCAGGAGTTGCCCCGATGTTGCCAGCACATTAATGGTGGAAAAATTGGGCCTTCCAATGACTAAGCACCTGCATCCATACAAACTACAATGGCTCAATGAATGCGGCAAGTTAAAGGTGACCAAGCAAGCCCTAGTCACATTTTCAATTGGAAAATACAACGATAAAGTCCTATGCGATGTGGTACCAATGCATGCCAAACACTTGCTTTTGGGACGACTGTGGCAGTTTGATCAGAAGGTCAAACACGATAGTTTCACAAATCGCTATATCTTCGAGCATCATGGTAAACATGTGGCTGTGGCTCCCTTAATGCCAAAGCAAGTCTACGAGGATCAAGTTAAGTTAAAAAAGTCTGTGGAAAAGTCGAGAGAAAAGAGCAAAGTTTGTGAGAATAAAATGAGTGGAGAAAAAGAGAGTGAACTCAAAAATGAAACGAGTGAAAAGGAGAGGAGTGTTTTTACTAACAGACGTGCGAACTATCTTTGTAATGTTTCCTCAATTCAGGTTCCTAGAGATGCAAGTGACGAGCTTCAACTTTAATACTTTCCTGATGAGAGGCGGTTCAAGTTGATCAGAAAAGGTAAGGACGTAGATGACCCTAGTCCACCATCACTTAAAGGTAAGCAAGGTAAGAGATCTATAACCTTTAAGTCTCAACAACCCCATTCGAATATTGGTGATATATTGCTGATGACTTAGTCTTTGAAAAGGCTCCGTACCTTGATATGGCTAATCGTCATTCTTTGATTAATTTTGATGCTTTCATTTTAAATGATGGCAAGAAGAGCTTTTCTAATGAAGATTATTATGTTGATAAGTGTGTGGGTGAAGTAATGGTTAGTCGACAAATGCAAAACTTGGACATGTGTGATAGTGAATTTTTACGTAAGCCTAATTTGTCTGATTGTAATGAAAAATTGAATTCTCTGATTTGTTGCATAAATTCCACATGTTTGTGCAAATCTATTCATATAAGATTTAAGTGGTGTGATTGTTTGTACATGTGCATGCTTGAAGTCCCTTCTTTTAGCATGTGGGAGTTATTTGAGGAAAGGAAATTCTTGCTGAATTTTGTTCGAGTGACCAAACTCGTGTGTTCACACCTAGAATCCATAATTCTGGTTCGTCATTAAGAGTAATTGAGCATATTGAATGTTGTGAAAATAAACGAGTGCACAATTTATACTTACTCGATGTCTAGTCTTCTAACTAAGAAAATGAAACTTGTGCATTCTGTTTGCAACTCTAAATTGATTGTTATTCCTTCCATGTTGCTGGACATGAAGTTTTTGATTTATTATGGACATGTAAGATCAATTTATATTTGTCGATCCAACACTAGTTTATGTGCTCTAGTTGGGAATGAGAATTTGGGACGAATCTTGGTGTTTGCAAATCATATTGGGCCCCAATCTTTTCAATTTCATGTAGGAGGCACTCCGAATTGGTTGCCTTCTAAAGAGGGAGGGCATATAAGTGACGTGTTTTCTTTTCAAGTTATGTGTAATTTTCAAGTTGTTTGGCGTAAGTCTATCAAATTAGTCAGCCAAGGGGCTTGTGACGAGGAAATATTTGTCGCAAGCAAGTGGCCCGATTTGAGGACAAATCGCTTTAAAGAGGGAGGGGATGATACGACCACGCACCGAGCACACTCTTAGACTAGCTCCCTAAACGTTGCTAGCAATCCCTTGAGAGCTAAATTAGTTTGATTCCAGCTTGTTGAGTTCAATTCAGCTTGTTTCCAACCCAGTGAGCTCGTTTGTTCGTTTTGAGTTTATTTTAATTTTATGCTTTCTAAACTTGCTGGAATAAATCAATTAGTTTAACTTAGCTAGTTAATTCCATTTAACTCATCTATCTTTTAGTTCTTGCATTTTATTTGTTGGAATAAAATAAATGTTATTAGTTAAATTAGTTAATCAACTTCAGCTTATAAATATGTCTTATTTTGGACTTATTAATTTTGTTTATAAATGTGTTAGTTTTATTACATGTTTTTAATTTGTCTAGCTATAGACGAATTTAAGATGTGTCTTAGTTATTACTTGTGATTAATATGTCTTAGTTATTACTTGTTTTAATGTGTCCTAGCTGAATGCATGATTTTAATGTGGTTTGAGCTACCAAATTAATGTGTCTTAAGATGAATTAATTTACTGAATCTATTTGCTTCAGGTACATGCATGGACGGCTTAAATATGGTGCGTTGATGATTGAGATGCTCCAAGCACCTCTTCGAGTATGCCAAGAGCCATTGAGTTGTTGATTCCTTTTCCCCAAGCTGGCCATTGTGTTCTCCAGCAACCTTAAGTGTTTTACACTTGCTGGAGGTTCCTTTCACACTCATGGCTATTTGATTTTGAGCTTTCACACCCAAGGGCTGCTTAAATTTGTTGGTTTACACCCAAAGACCATTTAAGTGCCCCAAGCTGATGTTTAAGAGCTCAAGCCTATTCAAATACTCAAGGCATCACCTTAAAGCCTATTTAAGCACTATGGCCAAACCTAGCCAAGGCTAATCAGCTCCCATTCATTCCAATTAATTCTAGCTACATAAAGACACTCTAGAAGCGGTCCAATGACATTCCCAAGGCTGGAGAAGCTTCATGGAACTTTTATGAATTATTCTAGAATTTCCAGCTCATTAAAAGCTGAAATCAAATGTCCATTTAGCTCCTCATTTGTCTATTTGGCTAGCCTTAGAATTTTACTATAAATATTATGCCAATTACTGATTTAGGGGCTTTTGACATTTTAATGAAAATTGAGTTATTTGTGAGCATTTTCGACTCTCAAATTTCGTCCAAGACTCATCTTGACTTATCTGCTAGTCAGTGGCGTAAACATGTTTCTTCTATTGAACTTATCACTCTCGTAGTATAGCATTCATCCAAAATTGATACCTTTGGTTCTTACCTTTCTAGATAACGATCAAGGTTTTCTTTCCATCACCTTTCACCTGAAGGTCATATAAGTCCAGGGTCAGCACTCACCTATAGTGTTGGTTCGTTCTTGACACTTAAGCTCATTTCCCATTCCACCCAAGCTATCACTTATCCATTTCAATTCTTTGTTAGCTGAACCTATAACAACAAATACTTAGCCATTTTTGAGCCTATTCTTATTACCTATTCCCATACTTAGCCGAATACACACATTGCTTGCAATTAGAACAATACTTCTATGTTTGACGATCGGGCACTAAAACGACTTGGGTTATCCAATGAGGCTGTGGTCGTATCATATGTGCAGCCAAATGCATGAAGGAGATTTAATGCAAGGTGCATGAGTGGCCAGCTACAATGTAGGGAGAGATACATGCATGGACAGCTTCAATGCATAGTATGCTGATTATTTGGCTTCTCTAAGCATCTATTCGGCTAAAGGTTAGTTGCATATTTGAGTCCCCAAGTTGGTTGGTTAGCTCCCCAAGCTCATTTAAGCTCATGGCCGAACCTAGACCTGCCCAATTATCTTCCAAATTCATTCAAATTCATTCAGCTAAATTTCCTTCATATAGAAGCTGTCTAGTGGAGTTCCAAAGGCTGAATATAGACATAGAATTTTTATGGTTTTGTTCTAGAACTTTTTAGCTCATTTAAAGCTGAAATACTTACTCATTAAGTCACTAATGTACTTATTCAGCTAGACTTAGGTTTTTCCTATAAATACTTTGTTATTTGCAGTTTGTAAGGACTTTTGCTTCTTGAATGAATTATGTGTTACTTGTGAGGTTTTCATCTCCCAAACTTCGTCTAAGACTTAGCTTGACTTATCTACTATGATACGATCACGCCCGGGAATGCCCTTGGTTTAGCTCACCAGGCGAGGCTTGCCATCTTTCGCAAGCTGACCTAACTCAAACTCAGCTTGTTGAGCTCAATTTAGCTTGATTCCAACTGAATGAGCTCGTTCCCATCTTTTTTATTTTATGAGTTTTAAGTTGCTGGAATTAAATAAATTATTTAATTGAGTTATTTAATTTAGTTTCAGCTCATAAATGTGTTTTATTTTAATACATGCCTTTAATTTTTCAAGTTTAGTACATGTTATTAATATGTCTTAGACTAATACATATTTTTAATATGTCTTAGCTGTTGCCGCATTTAATAAGTGTCTTAGCTTTCTAAGCTTAAGTCGTTTCAATGTGTCCAAGTTTTAGAAAAATTAAATCCATGTTTGAATTAAATTTTCCCAGCTTAATTATTATGTCCTAGCTAGATTAATTTGCTGATTTTAATTTTGTTTCAGGAACATACATGGACGGCATAAACGAAGGGAAATATGCATGTGGATTTACTTTTAAGAAGAGGCTATTGATCATTCAAATACAAAGGGGCAGATTCAATGGTACATGTGTTTGATATTGATAAAATTCAATGCAACATCCTTGTTCATGGATGTTTGGCAATATGTGAGCTTGATGTGTCCATTCGGTTGCAATTCATGCATGACCTATATGCATGAACATACAAGTCATTCTTTGTATGCATCAAAGTATTCATCCATGGAGGAGTCCTTACGAAGAAGTGAACTTTATTAGTATGTAAATCCTTCCATACATACCCGACGAAAATCATCTCATTCTGATTCTTTCGTTTTATCTTTATCTTGTAATGAAAGGAAGCGAGAAAAAGAAATAAAAAGAAAAGAGATACAAGAGAAGTTTATGCAAGAGAATGAGCGAATCTTAAACAAAATCGAGAGAAGAAAAAGAGAAGTGAAAGAAAAAGAAATCAAAAAAAGAAAAAGAGAATGAAAGAAAGAAAGAAAAATGAGATTGAAAATCCTGAGCAAGGAACAAAAATTGAACATGAAAGTGAGATAAAAAGTGAGAATGAGTCTTCCAAAGAGACAATAGAAAAAGAGAGAGAGTTTGAAAATGAAACGAGTGAAAAGGAAGAAAGTGAGCAAGATAGAGCGAGGAGTGTTTCATCGTTTCAGGTTTCTTGAAATCCCATTGATAAATTTCAACTTCACTATCTTTTCGATGAGAGGCAATTTCGATTACTCGAGAAAGGTAAGAGCGAGAATGACATCCACCCACAATGACTTAAAGGTAAGCAAGGTAAGGGTTCTATGTTAATCGAGTCTCAACAACTTCATTTGAATGGTATTGATGAGATAGCCGAAGACTTAGTTTGTGAAAAAGCTATTTATATTGATTTGGATGAAAATCATAATCTGATTGTTGATGATTTTGTTTTACATAGTGATATGAAGTGTTTTTCTACTCATGAGTCTGACATTGGCAAGATTGTTCAAGAAGTAAGTTCAGATCAGCTCGAACAAAATTTGGGTTTTTGTGATAAAAGGCTGACATATCACACGCCTAATCTGCTTATGTGTGATGATAATTTGAATTTGTTGATTCATTGTGTAAATCCCGCATATTTTTGTAAGTTTGTTCGAATGAAACTTGAGATATATGACTATTTCAATGTTTGTAGGCTCATATATTCTTTGTTTCACATATGTGAGCTATTGATGAAAGAAAAGCCTTTGTTGTTTTTAACAATGAATGACCAAAATCGTGTGTTTAAGCCTGGAGCAAGTTATCTTAAGTTGTTGCTAAGTAAAGGTGAGTACTGTAATTTTCTTTTGAATAAATGTGTTGAACTTTCTCATCTTCTCCAAATTTTATCGCTATGTATGAAGACAAAGCATGTGAACATTGTTGGCTTGCAAAGTCAAAATTTGATTTATGATTCTGGAAATTGCTCCATATTGTGGTTTAAGGGATTTGAACATGAATCGCATACTTATAACTATAGTTTGTTTCGTGTTCCTACCATGCTGCCAGCCAAGAAATATTCAAGTTAATGTGAAATGGTAAGCAAAAACTTTGTTTTTGATCCCGGTGATTATTATTCTTTATTATTGATCAAGGGATTTGAACCAATGGATTTTGATTTTCGAGACTATAACTATTGAAATCTTTATTATTTTGGATCATTATTGAGAGCGATCAAGCACTCTGAATTTTGTGTGAATAGATTTGTGGACCATTTGTGCTTGCTTGATGTTATGACTTTAAATCTGAAAATGAAGTTGTTGAACTATGATAAGTTGTAAATGCAAAATCAAAGCTTTGGTTCTACATCGTTGTTCAAAGGATTTGATATATGGACTTTTGTTGTCCAGAATTATAATTCTCGAATACTTCTTGATTCTGGTATATTATCAATGAAGAAATTTTTAACTCATTGTGGAAAGGTAAAATCAACTTCTATTTTTGATCCGGCATTGGTTCATATGTTCAATTTTTGAATAAGATCTTAGGAAGTCCTTTTGAACTTATAAACCATGGTGTCACTAATCTATTTAATTTTAGTGTAGGTGACACTTTGAAGTGGTTTCCTCCTTAAGAGGGAGGGCATGAACATAACTTGTTTCCTCCTCAAGGTGTGTGTGATTTTCAGGTTTTTGGAAGCAACTATGCCAATTCCATCAACCAAAGGGCTGTGACAATGCAAAATTTTTCTCGAACAAGTGGCCCGATTTGGGGACAAATCGCTTCAAAGAGAGAGGGAATGATACGATCACGCCCGGGAACACCCTTGGTTTAGCTCACCAAGCGAGGCTTGCCATCTTTCGCAAGCTAACCTAACTCGAACTCAGCTCGTTGAGCTCAATTTAGCTTGATTCCATCTGAATGAGCTCGTTTCCATCTTTTTTTTATTTTATGTGTTTAAAGTTGCTGGAATTAAAAAAATTATTTAATTGAGTTAGTTAATTTAGTTTCAGCTCATAAATGTGTTTTATTTTAATGCATGCCTTTAATTTCTCAAGTTTAGTACATGTTATTAATATTTCTTAGACTAATACATATTTTTTAATATGTCTTAGCTGCTGCCGCATTTAATAAGTGTCTTAGCTTTCTACAGCTTAAGTCGTTTCAATGTGTCCAAGTTTTAGACAAATTAAATCCATGTTTAAATTAAATTTGCCCAGCCCAATTTATTATGTCCTAGCTGGATTAATTTGCTAATTTTAATTCTGTTTCAGGAACATACATGGATGAAATAAACGAAGGGAAATATGCATGTGGATTTCCTTTCAAGAAGAGGTTGCTGATCATTCAAATACAAAGGGGCAGATTCAATGGTACATGTGTTTGATATTGATCAAATTCAATGTAACATTCTTGCTCATAGACATTTGGTGATCATGTGTCAGAGTCTTAAAAATTTATAATATGATGATCTAGCCTAAAAACTAACTGTGACAACAACTTGAGGCAAGCGCACCTATCGAACAGTAGTATAGTTTAGCGGCAAGACCGGATTGTTGAACCCAAAGGAACCAAAAGTACTAATGCTAACTTTCTTTTTATTATTTAACCTAAGAATTAAAGGGAATTGTTGTTTAACCTAAAATTAACTAACTACTAAGCTAAAGATGCTAAGACAAAGAGAATAAATTGGGGAAATACTTGTGGGAAAAACCAATTGATTGAGACAATACCCGAGGAAGAATCCACCTTGACTTCACTTGTTATCTAACTCTGAACCAGACAATTTATTCACTTGACTTGATCCGTAGGATTCCCTAACTTATATTAATATCTCTCTCGAGGCTACTAACATCTAACCCTAGGTTGATTAATTGAAATCTCTTTGTAATTAAAACCCCTAGAATTGCATTAACTCAATCTATGGAATCCTATATTAGGTTTGACCCTAATCCAGTAGATTTTTGTCATCCTATCTCTAGGGTTGCGATCAACTCTACTTAACTATGCTAGATCTACTCTTAAACAGGGTCTATTCCTCCTCTACCTAAGAGCATAAATGTTTGAATCAATATCCTAAAATATCAAAACAAGAATTAAGAACACATAGTTAAGAACAAATCAAGTATTTATCATACAACTCAGAAAATAATAACAAGATTCGTCTTAGGTTTCATCCCCCTAAGGTATTTAAGGGGTTTAGTTCATAATCGTAAAAGAATACATCTCAGAAGAAAATATGAAGCAAAACACAAAGAAAAGCCCTAAAACCCCCTAAAATAATTGAAGGAGAGATCCTCAGTCTTGAGTATGATTCTGGCTTCTTGAGATGTATCAACTGGCTTTCTTAGAGTGAATCCCACAATTCTGGCCATCTGGCTTGGCTCTTTGGCCTAGCTGAACGCCCCCTTGAAGGTTGGCCTCTAGGGTGTTTATATAGGCTTTTGGAATGTCTTTTCTTGCCTCTAAGTACCCTATTCTGAATAGAATTCAAACAGGTCACGTCAGGGACACGCCCATGGCACACGCCGTGTAAGTCGAGGCCAAGCCGTGTTCGGGTCTGTTAATGAGGCACGGTCGTGTGGTCTTGGGCCAAGGCCGTGTCGATTTCATAATTCGGCCTATTTACTCTATTTTTGGCCTGTTTCTCATTCTTTTCATCCTCCGGTGCTCTCCTGAGTATAAAACATGAAAACAAAGGATTAGGAGCACCTATTTCCATAATTAAAGGGATAAATTATCCAAAAGTATGTTAAATGTGGGATTAAAATATGTATATTATGGTTTATCAAATACCCCCACACTTAAGCTTTTGCTTGTCCTCAAGCAAAATTCTCAACTCACAATTAAAACGAACTTCCTCAATTCATAATATTCATCGATAATGTTTCATCATAATTCATAAATAATTTATACATGGATAATTTAACTCAAAGAGTCCTAAAGATTCAAACAATCAAAGTTATAGTTTTTAGCACGAAAAATATAGGTGTTTCCCCTTATCTAAATAATTACCTTTAATTCAAAATTGACAAGAGTTGACATCCTTGCTAAAGACTTACTCAAATTACTCGAAATGTTTAAGGTTCAAAATTAAGCTCTCAAAAGTCGAACATGAAAAGTTAATCCAATAGGCTTGCCTGAAAATCAAATCTCCACCACTATAAAATGAGATGATACACAAATCAAAAGGTCTTTAAAAGGGTTGTAACCGGGCTTAGGTTAAAGGTGTGGATAAAGGCTGAATTAGAGGGTTAGAATCGAGATTAAATTTACAATTTACCTAACTAGAAAAATGAACTAATCCTGAATAATTACATCAATTGAAAACTAATAATACGGGCTTCTTCTTCAAGATGTTGAATTTAAATGTATAAAATCACTTAATTATAGAACTAATAATGAATATACTTTGATTTTTTTAAGAATAAATCAACAATAATAAGAAAGAACTTTAACAACTGAAATATAGAACATAGTTAGGCAATTGCTCAAAATCAAATCTCGACAAAAAGGGTAGTCAAGAGGAATGGTGATAACAAATACAAGATGGGTTTTGGGTTAATATTAGTGGGTGAATCAATAAAAGGGTTGTTAGGATCAAAGCGGCTCACTAGGGGTTAATTATGAGGGTAGGTTTTTAGTGGAGTAAGTGGGTTAAATCCTAAGTGCCTTTATCATCTCAGTATATCAAATCAAAGATGTGGTCTCGACATGTATAATCGAAGCAAGTTCTAGAATAACAAATCAATGTTGACACACTCATAATCAATAAAATGAGCACAACAAGAATGTATGCTCTAAAAGGCTCAAAATCTCACAAAAATTATGGGTTTTTTATGTCAACTTTGTAAATTTCAAACTTCGAGGTAATAATTAGATTCAGGTAGACAACCTAACAAAATTTATTTTTGAAAATAGACTCATCATGCTTGATTCTCTAGTATCCTAAAGTTTAAATCATCACTGTACAATTATCAATGACTTATTCTAAAACATATCAATAAAGATCATAAATCAAAAGGAATTTCATTCTAATTAGTGATATGAGAAAATTACTTAAGACAAGATATCATTCAGGGATTTGAGAATAATGAAAAAAGTTAGAAACTTTTTTAAATAAATTTTCACCCCCTACACTTAAGATGTACATTGCCCTCAATGTACAAAGATATATAATAACATGTAGTAAGAAAATCAAAAGATAGGGAGAGACGTGAAACTTCCTGAATTTTGGATGGAGTCAATGAAAAGAATCGGGGGAGCGCCTCGAACCTTTTGAAATTGGATCCTTGAAGCAGCCTGTCTAATCTTATTGTATCCTAAGCTTAATCTAAATGGCATGAAGAATAAGAAGAAAATAATAAAGAAAATAAAAAAATAAATATGGAAAGAAGAATAAAAATAAATAATAAAAAGTGGATATGCGTTCAAAGAGAAAGGGGAAAAGGGAAGAAGACTTTAGAGAAGAAAGTGAACAGAAGAAGGGGGTTAAATAGAAATCATGGATCTGGTGGTTGCCCATGCCCTTGTACCTTCCTGTGGTGGCCACACGGCCACGGCCACGACCATGTGCAAGGCAGTGTGGGTATGAAAACCTGCGCTTAAAAGTCTGGTTAGTTCTTAGTTAGATGCTAAAATTCAAAAATAAAAAAATTAATGGGTTAGTGTTCAAGTTGCTTCCCGAGAAGCGCTCGTTAAAGTCTTGAGCTAGACTTATCTGTTATTCGTATGGCCATGGTGGTTCACGGAGTCGAAACTCCTTTTTCTTACTATCAATTCTATCAACATATGGTTTGATTCGGATAATATTTACCTCAAAAGTGTCAAAATTAGAATATGTTACCTCGACTGTTTCATATGGGAAGACCTTACGTGCCAAAAAAGAGTCGCACCGTTTGTATTAAGCTTTGAAGCTGCTATTCTAGGGTCGGTTGCATCTGACAGTACCTGATCCCCAACTTTGAGGTGATTGGTTCCATATTTAATACTCGATATCCTAGCCATGTCAAGAACTGCGTATAGCTCCACATGTAACGTTTTGTCTAACTTCCATTTTTTTGTCAAAAATTCTTTTAAAAATTTCCTATATTCTGGCATCTGGTTTGTTTTATCATGGCTTACTTCAACCTTACCTTCCTCTATCATATTCTCTTGCTTAAACTTTGGTTCATCTAACCCTTCACTATCATGAGCCATTATTGCTTAAGGTTGCTCTCTTGGGTTAGTTTCGGTGTTGCTAGGCAAGATACCTTGTGGTCTTTCTGAGATCAGCTTAGCAAGTTGCCCTAATTGGTTTTCGATCCCTTGAATCGATGCTTGTTGATTTTTAAGTGTTTTTTTCATGTTTTGGAAATGTGTTTCTGACACCGCTATGAATTTTGTCAGCATCTCCTCAAGGTTCGGCTACTTTTCCTGTGGGTAGGGCTGTTGTTGGAAGTTTGGGAGGGATTGTTGTCTCTGATTACCTTGACCACCCCACGAGAAATTGGGATGGTACCTCCAACCTGCATTATAAGTGTTACTATAAAAATTATTTTGAAATTGAAAATTATTACTCATATAGTGAACTTGCTCGTTTTCAGTGCTTGGGTTGTAAGGTGGATATTTTGTATTGCTCATCCCTCCTCCATTCATATCGCACTGCATAAATGGATGTACCTGCGTAGAACCATACAAACCATTAATTTTTATATTTAAAAATGCTATCTGCTTAGATAACATGGTGAACGCATCAAGGTTGAAATCATCGGCTGCTTTGGTAGGCTTTGTCCTCATGACTTGCCACTGATAATTATTCAGTGACATCTCTTCAGTTTCTGTGAGCATTATGTTCTATTTCACTGTAAAAAAGTCAAGGGTCCTGACGGGTTCCTTCTCGTCATAAACTAGAGGTACCTGCAATGAACAGATAAAAAGAAAAAGAAAATTTGAAAAGTAAAAAATAAAACTTAATTGCAAAAATAAAATATGGCTCAAGTAATAAAAATGAGCTTTCTTAATATTTCAGTTCCGCGGCAACGGCGCCAAAAACTTGATTGTGTGTCAGAGTCTTAAAAATTTATAATATAAATGATCTAGCCTAAAAACTAACTGTGACAACGACTTGAGGCAAGCGCACCTATTGAACAGTAGTATAGTTTAGTGGCAAGAACGGATTGTCGAACCCAAAGGAACCAAAAGTACTAATACTAACTTTCATTTTATTATTTAACCTAAAAATTACAGGGAATTGTTATTTAACCTAAAATTAACTAACTACTAAGCTAAAGATGCTAAGACAAAGAGAATGAATTGGGGAAATACTTGTGGGAAAAACCAATTGATTGAGACAATACCCAAGGAAGAATCCACCTAGACTTCACTTGTTATCTAACTCTGAACCAGACAATTTATTCACTTGACTTGATCCGTAGGATTCCCTAACTTATATTAATAGCTCTCTCAAGGCTACTAACGACTAACCTTAGGTTAATTAATTGAAATCTCTTTCTAATAAAACCCCTAGAATTGCATTAACTCGATCTATGGACTCTCATATTAGGTTTGACCCTAATCTGGTAGATTTTCGTCATCCTATCTCTAGGGTTGCGATCAACTCCGCTTAACTATGCTAGATCTACTCTTAAATAGGGTCTATTCCTCCTCTGCCTAAGAGCATAAATGTTTGAATCAACATCCTCAAATATCAAAATAAGAATTAAGAACACATAGTTAAGAACAAATCAAGTATTTATCATACAACTCAGAAAACAATAACAAGATTCATCTTAGGTTTCATCCCCCTCAGGTATTTGAGGGGTTTAGTTCATAATCGTAAAAGAATACATCTCAGAAGAAAATATAAAGCAAAACAGAAAGAAAAACCCTAAAACCCCCTGAAGTAATTGAAGGAGAGATCCTCAATCTTGAGTATGATTCTGGCTTCTTGAGATGAATCAACTGGCTTTCTTAGAGTGAATCCCACAATTTTGGCCCTCTAGCTTGGATTTTTGGCCTAGCTGAACGCCCCCTTGAAGGTTGGCCTCTAAGGTGTTTATATAGGCTTAATGTCTTTCTTTGCCTCTAAGTACCCTATTCCAAATAGAATTCAAATAGGTCACGTCAGGGACACGTCCATGGCACACGCCCGTGTAAGTTGAGGCCAAGCCGTGTTCGATTCTGTTAATGAGGCAGGCCGTGTGGTCTTGGGCCCAGGCCGTGTCGATTTTTTAATTCAGCCTATTTACTCTATTTTTGGCCCGTTTCTCATTCTTTTCATCCTCTGGTGCTCTCTTGAGTATAAAACATGAAAACAAAGGATTAAGAGCACCTATTTCCATAATTAAAGGGATAAATTATCTAAAAGTATGCTAAATGTGGGATTAAAATATGTATATTATGGTTTATCATTTGGAAATATGGGAGCTTAATGTGTCCATTCGGTTGCAATTCATGCATGACCTATATGCATGCACGTCCAAGGGAGGAGCAACTTATTAATTCTGCACATTGAACTGCAATGATCATGCATCAGCTAGGAGGACAAATTTGAAGAATCATTAACTCATCCATGCACCTACAAATACATTGAATTAAGCCAATGTACCAGCATATACATGCATCGAAAGTAGGGGCTAAATCAATTAAATACAAATTGCCCATTCATGTTCTCAAGACGCCATAATGAGTCAATTAAAGGATATGCATGGAACTTTCTCATTCATGAACATCCAAGGGGGATTGAAGGGATCTTAAAGGCTGTACATTCATGGACTTAAATTATTCTTCATGACTAAGCATGCATGCACACACCAAGGGGGAGAAATGTGATTATTCGACTGAAGCATGAATCTGGCAATTCATGAACCGAAATTTATTATTAAGTATGAACATTTTTAAAGGTTGTGCGAACACATTAGTAGCTGAATCTCAATAGGCATTTTAGGGCTTATAAATAGTTGTTTTTGTAATCATTTTAAGGGTAGACAACATACTTACTCTTTATGAAATATACAGCAATTGTGAGTTACTCAACTTTCTTTGTTCTTTTGTGACTCAAATTGACTTATCAAGTTATTCTTGTGGCGTCAATCTAATTTATTTGAACTTATCACTCTTCCGAGTGTGGCGCTCACCCTTATACCGACTAGTTCCTATCTCCATATAGATAGTGGGTCACAGTTTATCTATCCTTCTACCCACCTTTAAGTGTCCTATAAGATTTGGGTTAGTACTCCATTTTAGTACTGGTTCTTTCTTGACTTTAAAGCCATTCGAGCCATCCGCATTTCCATCTTCAAATCACCTTAGTCTCTTTGCTTAGCTGAATCCATCACATATCTTAATTAGGCATTTTGAACCTATTTTGGAAACTAAATACCACACTTAGCTGAATTTAACCCCTTTGTTCTAAATTAAACGATACTTCTCATTTTAAAAATCGGGCAATCTAAACGACTCGAATCAACACCGAGGCAAGTTCGTATCATGCTAGTATGTGTCATCTATATTGTTGGTTCAATCTTGGCCTTAGCCGTAATTCCTCCATCTATCACCAAACTATCCTTTTAACCCTTTGTTTTAAACCTATCTTTCAACCTTTCCTTAGCCATTTGTGAAACAACCTGTTCTTACTTAATTTTACGATCGAGCAATCTAAACGACTCGAATCATCACTGAGTTGAGTTCGTATCATTTGGTATCAGAGCTAGTAAAAATTAAGTATTGACATTTTTAGCATTCTCGGCTTGTGATTAGTTTAAAAAATTCGTGAAAAAAGAGAAAAATATATATATTTGAAGTGCAAAAAAAAAACTTCGAGAATATTAAAAAAAAGAGATACAAAAAAAAGAAGAAGAAGAAGTTAGTTCATAATAGTTTTTCTGCCTGATTCTATTTCTTTACCATTCTACCAATTTTAACCACACTTCAAAGCTTTCCATTTTGTTTTCTAGCCTACCCTTTGACTTAACATCAATTCCTACCCAAAAATGAGCATCACTTTTGCAAAAACTAATTCCACAATGATTGCTAATTTGTCTAAGCAGTCCATTAAGAATTTCGAGAGGCAAACTTGAGTGGTAAAAGGCATGAGTGTTGTGAGAGCATTAGAGTGAAGAAAAAAAGCCAAGTGAAGATTGCAAACACGAGTGGAGTGCCATATTATCTTTCTTTGTGAGTGGATTCATGAGGTTTGTATTGCTGAGGTATTCATTTTCTATTTTTAATCACTTTTCTTTTTATCAATAAATCATGTTTCAAGAATAGCTTTCAGAATCAGATTTTTAATATGTGATGAAAGAAATGCATAGAATTGTGATATCAAAATGTGACAAATTGCATGAACAATTGGACCTTTTGGAGGAAAGAGCCCAATGGGAGCGAAGTTCTCCAAGTCAAAAGATGGAGTCAAGATCATCACGAAACAAACATCTAATGACTATTCGAGAAGAGATTCATACTGTGATTCCTACTCGTCGAGGCATTCGAGTAGAAAGGAAGAAAGCTTCGAGTTTGAGGTCTTTCAAGATGACAAATGAGAAGGTAGATATATCTCTTCAAGAGCATCAAAGTACTCATCCACGGAGGATTATACACTGAGATTTGATCGTGACATATATAAAAATTCTGCCACTTCTTTCCAACGAAAAGCTTATCGTTATGATCCTTATATGTTATCTCCATCATGTAATGAAACAAAGAGACAAAAAAGAAATAAAAAAAGAGAGGCAAGAAATGTTAATGCGAGAAAATGAGTGCATCTTAAACGAAATCGAGAGAAGAAAAAGATAGATGAAAGAAAAAGAAATTGAAAAGGGAAAAGAGAATGAGAGAAAGAAAAAAGAGATTGAGATTGAAAAAGAGTGTAAGCAAGAAACACAAATTAAAAAAGAAAGTGAGATTGAAGAAAAAAAAAGAAATTGTGAAAGAAACAAGTGTCGTCGAGTTCTCAAAAAAAGTTACCGAGGTAAAAGAGAGAGAATTTGAAAATGATTTAGAAAAAGAAACGTGTGCAAAGACGAGAGAGAATAAGAGAAAGTGAGGAATGTCTTTACTAACCAACATGTGAGCTTTCCTCGTATCGTTTCTTCTTTTTAGGTTTTTAAAGATTCGTTTGACAAGTTTCAACTTCATTATCTTCCTAAAGAGAGGCGGTTCAAGTTGATCAGCAAAGGTAATAACATAGTTTACCCTCATCCACAAGTGTCTAAAGGTAAGCAAGGTAAGGATCCTAATGTATTTGAGTCTCCACAATCTCACTTGACTAATAATGACAAGATTGTCGAAGACTTATTTTGTGAAAGAGCTCCTCATCTTGATTTGGTTGATAGTCATTATCTGATTTATGATGATTTCAATTTACATAGTGATACGAAGTGTTTTTCTGCTAATGAGTATGACATTGGCAAGTTTTTTGATGCAGTAAGATTAAATCGGCACGAACATATTTTGATTTTGTGTGATAAAGATTTTTCACGTAAAATGCCTAATCTATTTGTTTATGAAGGTAATGTGAATTTTCTAAATTGTTGTACATGTTTGTGCAAGTATATTCGAATGAGATTTAAAAGGTTTGATTGTTTGAATATATATGTGTTTAAATGTTCTTTGTTTAGTATGTGTGGATCATTGGAGATAAAAAAGCTCTTGTTGCATTTTGGAACAAGTGATCAAACTCGTGTGTTCAAACCTGGAGTTCGTTATTCTAGTTCGTCATTAAGAGAAATCAAGCATCCTAAACTTTATGAGAATAAGTGTGTGAACAATTTATGCTTCTTTGATGCTTTGCCTATAACTAAGAAAATGAAACTTTTGAACTTTGATTATGACTTCAAATTGCTTCATGTTCCTTCTATGTTGTTGACCATTAAATTTTCGAGTCAGATTGAAATGGTAAGAGAAAACTTTATTTTTGATCCTGAGATTATTGTTTTATATTATTGTTCAAGGGATTTGAGCCATGGAACTTTGTTTTCCAAGATTATAACTTTTGAATGCTTTATGATTCTAGAATGTTGCCATCGATGAAATTTTTTATTCATTTTGAAAAGGTAAGACCAACTTATATTTTTCATTTTGGCATTGGTTTATGCATTCCATTTTTGAAATGGATTTCGAAAAGTTATTCTATACTTATAATTTATAATGTCACTAATTTGTTTCATTCTTGTGTAGGTGACAATTTGAAATGGTTTTCTCCTAAAGAGGGAGGGCGTGAAAATAACATTCTTCTTTTTTGAACCTTTTGTGATTCTCATGTTCTTGGAAATGATTTCATCAGTTCATGAGCAAAGGGTGTAACATCCAGAAATTGGGCCTAGTAGAATTGGGCCCAGTGGGCCTTGGGCATAGTAGTGTTTAAAATTTTTGAGAATAAGATAATGGCTTTAATGCAAGTTGGATCTAGTATGTGAGTGATTTTGAAAGGTTAGGGGGCTTCTATGAAGTCCTGGGATCAAACTTTGGCTTTAGTGAAATTTTGGTTTTAGGTGAAAAAAACCCTGGCAGTTAGTAGGTAGGCTTTAAGAATAAAATATGGAAAAAATGACACAAGTGGATTGTATGGTGTAGTGGCAAAGTGACGCCACATAAGAGACAATGGGATGACGCTAAAAAGGAAGGAAAGAGGTCCAAGGTTCAAGTCTTGCCTCTTGCATTTTGGTTTTCTTTTTATATGGACTTTAGAATTTGGCCATAGGTTTATATTTAGTTGCGCATGATTTTAGACACAAGAGGAGCTTGTGACTAAGTGGCTAGCAGCGTAGATTATGCTACAGGGGAGCTTATGTAACAGTCTGGTTTATACCCTAGTCGAAACAGTAGTTTTGGGACCACAAATCTGAGTCTGTATAATATTTTAATATTATTTTCTGTGCCGTTGATATGTGAATTAGCATGTGGTAAATTTTCGTAAGCGAATTTGTCTGTCTGTGTGTCTAAATTTGACAAAAGGATTGAATTGCATTAAATGTGAAAGTTGTTTGCTATATGTTAAAGAACTTATATGTTGTGGCTTTGAAAAGATGGAGGACTTGTATGGAAATTAAGCCATTATTATGTTTAGTGGATGGATAAAAGTCTTAAATCTCCATATAGTATAATTGTTTTAATTATATGAATGAAGGTTATTTTGGTAATTGGTTTATTAACATTAGTTTTAAGGAAACAAAAGATGAGTGTTCATCTTTTAACTCTCTTCTTTGACCGAAATAACCAAAGGAAAGAAACAAAAATTGAGCTAGGGCATTCGACACTCCTTAAGCTTGATTAAGGTAAGTTTTGACTTCGATTTTTGATAATTTCTACGTTTTTACAATCGTTGCTTTGAGAGCTACAAAACCCATGCCTTGATTTTGTGTTTTGATGATGTATGTGAAATATACCACTGATGGTTTTGCAAGCTTTGTGATGTTTGAGAATGAAAAATGAAAGATATGTGTTTGATGAACATGTTTTGTTCTTGAAGTTTTGATGAATCTAGCTAAATAGGGCTAAATTGTGAAAATGGTAAATTGAAGGACTAAATAGCAAATTTGATGAAATATTTGGGCTTATATAGTCCCTAGAGAGGTCCGACCAAGCATGTGTGTGTGTGGATTTTGTGAATTTGATATTTTGTGAAAAATGGACTAAATTATCAAAGGGTACAAATATGAGGGTTAATTTGCAAATAGCCCTAAATATGTGTCTATGGATTAAATTGAATGGAATGGTGAATAAAAGGGTTAATTCTGAATATGTTTAATCAAGAACCGAGGAAAACGGACTTATATCGCGAGAAAGCAAAAATAACCAAGTAGCCGTTTTCGTTCGATAAACCAAATCCGAGGTAAGTCACTATGCAAATAAACTTATCTGTATTGAATTAAATATATGTATTCATATGTCAATCGATGAAAATGAATGAGTATAAGATGATAAGTGCGTGAATTCTAAAAATAGTTTGATGTAGTGATAAAGCCGAGAAGTCCCGTATGAACCTAGGAATAGATAGGATTAGCTATGTCATGAAATAGGCATCTGTTCTATTTTATCATGTAAGACCACGTTTGGGACGTTGGCGTTGATTTGATAGTTAGTATAAGACCTCGTCTGGGACGTAGGCATCGATATGAATTATATGTAAAAGAACTCGTTTGGGACGTAGGCATCGATATGAACTTTATGAGAAAGACCATGTCTGGGACATCGGCATCATATTGACTCGTGTAAGACCACGTCTGAGACGTCGACATCATAATGATCTGTACGTGTAAGACCCTATCCGGGATAGTGGCATCGATATACAAGTGCATGTAAGACCTTTTCTGGGACGTTGGCATTGTACTACTATTCTGAGCTTTCTGAGTATCCTACTAGGTTCCTAAGGGTTCAACCGGCAAGTCTGTAATACGAATGGTATATCCGAGCTATGATCAATTAAGTGAAAGAATATCCGATTCAGGTGCATTGAATGTGCATTAAGTATGCATGAATGGTAAGTATGCATATAACTTTGATTTGAAGAAAGGTATGTTTGAATAGGATAATGTGAATGAGATGCAAGGAAGATTGCGAATGAGCCATGTGCTTCAAATGAGTTTTGAATGGATAAAAGTGACCAATGTAGTCAAAAGTATGAAACAAGCATGTACATGATAAATTGTTAAGTGAATGAGATGTGCAAAAGTTTCAAATTACATTTATGCTTTTTATGCCAAGTTTATTTCTATATGACTTACTAAGCTTTTGAAAGCTTACTCTGTGTGTGTATTTTCTCTATTTTATAGGTTATCGAAGCTATTGAAGGCTCGGGATTGTCAAGGATTGTCATCACACTACTAAACTTATTTTGGTACCCTTTTGAAAATGTATATGGCTAATTATGGCATGTATAGGCTAGATAAGTGTTTATGTTTATGAAGTGAGCATGGCCATGTGTATTGGCAAGTTTTTGAGTTGATAAATGTTTGAATGAATAAGTTATGAAGCATATATTTAGTATGTTTTGATGCATATGGAATGGTTAAGTTTTGTTTAAGCAAATGGATGATACATGTTTGAAATGAGGTAGGATTTAGTTTGCAATTTGGTATGGATGGATTTGGTATTGGATGTATGAATGAAGTGAACCATTTGATATGTTTTGGTTGCCATATATGCATATTATGTTTTGGTATGTATTACTTGTAGGTGAGACCCAAAATGGGTGGCATATTGGCCTTGTAAATGGCATAATGTCACATTGTTGAGGCACACGGGCGTGCCTAAGACCGTGGGTAAATTGGCAGAATGTACCTTATATTGTACACGGCCTCGACACGGGTGTGCTTGGTGGCCGTGTGGGAAGTGGCAGTATGTGAACTATTGTACACGGCCTTAGCACACGGGAGTGCTTGGTGACCGTGTTGAATTTGGCAGTATACCACCATGGGAAGGACACATGGGAGTGTCCAGTAGCCGTGGGTGAGGCACGGCCTACCCCCACGGCCGTGTGTCCCCTGTATTTTAGAAAAGTTTTAAATTTTCATGAAATCTTGTATGTGTTTCAGTTTAGTCTCGACTCGGTTTACGAGCATGTTTAAGGTCTCGATGACCTTCTTAAGGGACTTTATGTTTGAGATTGATAAATGACTATGTGATAATTCTGTAAATGTTTTCAATCTGTTCGGTAATGCCTTTAACCCTAATTCGTGATCGGACACGAGATAAGGGTGTTACATTTGATTGGTATCAGAGCTACGGTTTAGTCAATTTTCAGACTAACGTAGCGTGTCAGAGTCTAGCTATACATGCCATAGTATTTGAATTGTGATAGTGTGATGAATCCTGACATGTAAAATGTGATTTCTGTATAGCAATGGATCCTGAAAGAGCCATAGCTGATGACGTAGAAAGTAATGCGCCTGCTCCCGCGCAAGGGACAGAGCCTTCTAATCTGAGACCAACTACAAGCGGTCAGGAGGGAGAAGCTAAACAAGCTTTCTTCCAAATGATAAGTGAGTGGTTCACTCAGTTCGTAAAGAATAACCTGACTGTTTCACAACCTCCGCCCCTGGTTAATCCCCCTCAGACTACAGTTGTGCCACCGATTATGTATCTAAATCTGTTTAATAAGCCTCCAGTTGACAAGATCCGTAAGTATGGGGCTGAAGAGTTCGAGCTACCAATAATGATGATGCTGAAAAAGCTGAATTCTGGATTAAAAATTCTATTCGGGTATTTGATGAGATGTCTCTGACTCCAAAAGAATGCATAAAGTGTGTTGAATCGTTACTTCGAGATGCGGCTTATCAATGGTAGAAAACCTTAATTTCTGTTGTTTTGAGAGAACGAGTTACATAGGATTTCTTTCAGATTGAGTTCCGGAAGAAATATATCAGTGAGAGATTCATCGATCAGAAACAAAAAGAATTTTTGGAGCTTGAACAGGGCCGAATGATTGTCACTGAATATGAATGAGAGTTCGTGCGACTAAGTCAATATGCCCGAGAGTGTATATCTTCCGAAGCTATAATGTACAAAAGATTCGAAGATGGTCTTAATGAAAACATCCATTTGCTAGTCGAGATATTAGAAATAAAAGAGTCCGTTACACTCGTTGATCGAGCATGCAAAGCTGAAGCACTTGGGAAAGATAAAAAAAAAGCTGAAACTGAAGCCCGAGATATGAGAAAGAGATTTTAGAATAAATCATTTCAGTCTACTTCAAAGAGATACAGAGATGATCAAAGTCGTTCCTGAGAAAATGCGGGACATTTGAATAGAAATAGAGCTATATCGCAAATGAGTTCCAAAAACCCAGCAACTTCAGTGGCTAGTGTTGGTAATGTTCGATCTGAGTGAACCGAATGTAAACATTGTGGAAAAAGACATCCAAGAAGCTGTAGATTAAATGACAGAGTTTGTTTCAGATGTGGATCGCTTGATCATTTTATCCGTGATTGCCCTGAGCCTATCGAACCAGAGACTGTTCAGAATTCGAGATTTGATAATGCACCTGCGAGAGGTAGACCTTCAAAGAATACAAGAAATGTTGGTGGTCATCAGAGAACTACGAGAGACAATGTTGTCAGATCTAAAGCTAGAGCGCTTGTCAGAGCGTATGCTATCCGAGCTCGTGAGGAAGCTTCATCACCTGATGTGATAACTAGTACTTTTACTATTTACGATACTACTGTGATTACTTTGATAGACCCTGGTTCTACGCATTCATATATATGCATGAATTTAGTATTCAACAAGACTTTGCCTGTAAAGTCTACTGAGTTTACTATAAAAGTATCGAACCCCTTAGGTAAAAGTGTCCTTGTTGACAAAGTATGCAAGAACTGTCCATTAATGTTTCGAGATATCTGTTTCCCTACTGATCTGATGCTTTTTCCATTTGATGAATTCGATATTATTTTGGGAATGGATTGGTTGTTCATGCATGATGCCATTGTAAACTGTAAAACAAAATCTATTGATTGAAGAAGTCCGAATGATGAGATTGGATGGATGGAGTCTGATGATTTGAATGGATTGCCTGCTGTGATATCTGTTTTGAAAGCTCAGAGTTATGTGAAAAAAGGGTATGAATCATATTTTTCTAATGTGATTGATTCAAAAGTATCCGAGAAGAAAGTTGAATCAGTACCCATTATTTGTGATTTTTCTGATGTGTTCCCCGAAGAGTTACCGGGTTTACCTCCAATTCGTGAAGTTGAATTTGGTATTGAATTGTTGCCTGGTACGACACCTATTTCGATAGCTCCATATAGGATGGCACCAACAGAGTTGAAAGAGTTAAAGTCGCAATTGCAAGAGTTGACTGATAGGGGTTTGCTAGATCAAGTTTCTCGCCTTAGGGTGCACCTGTTCTATTTGTGAAAAAGAAAGATGGCACGATGAGAATATGCATTGATTACCGTCAGTTGAATAAGGTGACCATAAAGAAAAAATATCCGTTGCCTAGGATTGATGACTTATTCGATCAGTTAAAAGGAGCTACTATATTTTCAAAGATTGATCTGAGATCGGGATACTACTAGTTGAGATTAAAGATTCAGATATTTCAAAAACTACCTTCAGAACGAGGTATAGGCATTATGAGTTTTTAGTTATGCCATTTGGACTAACCAATGCTCCCGCTATTTTTATGGATCTGATGAACAGAATTTTCAGACCATACTTAGATCAATTTGTTGTAGTATTCATAGATGATATATTAATCTATTCACGGAATGAAAATGAGCATGCTGAACACTTGAGGATTGTGTTTCAAACTCTGCGAGAAAAGTAATTGTATGCGAAATTCAACAAATGTGAATCCTGGTTGCATGAGGTTAGCTTTCTGAGACACATTGTGTCAGCTTCTGGAATCCGAGTAGACCCAAGCAAGATTTCTGCTATTTTGAATTGGAAACCTCTACGAAATGTATCTGAAGTCCATAGTTTTTTGGGGTTAGCTAGTTATTACCGTAGATTTGTAAAAGGCTTTTCGATAATAGCTATTCCGTTGACAAGATTACTTCAGAAAGATGTTAGATTTGAATGGTCTGATAAATGTCAGAGAAGTTTTGATCAGTTGAAAGCTTTGTTAACAGAAGCTCCAGTGTTAGTACAACCAGAATCGGGTAAGGAATTTGTTGTTTACATGATGCTTTGTTAAATGGACAGGGATGTGTTTTAATGCAAGAAAGCAAAGTTGTAGCTTATGCTTCGAGACAATTAAAGCCCCATGAAAAGAATTATCCAACACACGACCTTAAACTCGCTGCGATTGTCTTTGCACTTGAAATTTGGCGTCATGATTTGTACGGTGAGAAATGTCATGTGTTTTCAGATCACAAAAGTCTGAAATATCTAATGACCCAAAAAGATTTGAACCTGCGTCAGAGAAGATGGCTTGAATTGTTAAAAGATTATGAGCTTGTGATAGATTATCATCCGGTAAAGCAAACGTTGTTGCAGATGGGTTGAGTAGAAAGTCATTATTTGCACTACATGTTTTAATGATCAGATAGATTTGTCAGATGATAGTTAGTTGAATTGAGAGCTAAACTGTTATTTGTACAGCAAATATGTGATGCTTAGAAGGTTGATAATGAATTGTTATTGAAACGAGCTCAGTGTGACTTGAATTCTGAATCTGAATTTCGAGTTGTTGATGATTGTTTGAGATTCTGAGATCGAATCTGTATTCCAAGAAATTCAAAGTTGATTCAATTGATTTTGAGTGAAGCACATAATAGTCGCCTATCTGTCCATCCGGGAAGCACAAAGATGTATCATGATTTGAAGCAACACTATTGGTGGTCTGGCATGAAACGAGACATTCTTTACTTTGTTTCAAAATGTTTAGTTTGTCAGCAAGTGAAAGCAAAACATCAAGTTTCGTCTGGGTTGTTGCAGCCGATTCTGATTCCTGAATGGAAATGGGATAGAGTAACTATAGACTTTGTTTCTGGGTTGCCTCTGACTCCGAGAAAGAAGGATGCGATCTGGGTCGTAGTTGACCGATTGACGAAATCTGCCCATTTTATTTTGGTAAGATCTGACTATTCACTTGAGAGATTAGCTAAGCTTTATATTTCTGAGATTGTGAGATTGCACGGGGTGCCACTATCCATTATATCAGATAGAGACCCGAGATTCACATCGAGGTTTTGGAAGAAATTGTAAGAAGCTTTAGGCACAAAATTGCATTTCAGTACAGCTTTTCATCCGCAGACGGATGGTCAATCCGAGCGAGTCATTCAGATTGTAGAAGATATGTTAAGATACTGTGTACTTGAGTTTAATGGTTCGTGGGAACAATACCTGTCGTTGATCAAATTTGCGTATAACAATAGTTTTTAGACGAGCTTTAAAATGGCACCATATGAAGCTTTGTAGGGACGTAAATGCCGTACACCTCTGTATTTGACTGAACTCAGTGAGAATAAGTTACACGGGGTCGATTTGATAAAAGATACCGAATAGAAAGTGAAACTGATTCGAGATTGTTTGAAAGCAGCATCTGATCGTCAGAAGTCCTATGCAGACTTAAAAACAAAAGATATAGAATTTGAGATCGGCAATAAAGTATTTCTGAAAGTGTCTCCGTGGAAGAAAGCGCTTCGATTCGGGTGTAAAGACAAGTTAAGTTCAAGATTCATCGGACCGTATGAGATCATTGAACGTGTTGGGCCTGTTGTATATAGATTGAAGTTACCCTCTGAATTAGAAAAGATTCACAATGTATTTCACGTTTCGATGCTCCGTAGATATCGGTCTGATCCGTCACATGTGATTGCCCCATCCGAAATTGAAATTCAATCTGATATGACATACGAGGAGGAACCGATCCGTATCTTAGTTCGTGAAGTGAAAGAGTTAAGAAACAAGAAAATTCCACTAGTGAAAGTATTGTGGAATCGACACAGATTAGAAGAGGCTACGTGGGAGCCTAAAGATTCAATGAGACAGCAATATCCGAATCTGTTTAACGGTAAAATTTTTGGGGATGAAAATCCTTAAGGGGGAGAATTATAATAGTCTGATTTATACCCTAATTTGAACAGTGGTTTCGGGACCACAAATCTGAGTCCATATAATATTTTAATATTATTTTCTGTGTCGTTGATATGTGAATTAGCATGTGGTAAATTTTCGTAAACGAATTTGTCTGTCTGTGTGTCTAAATTTGACAAAAGGATTGAATTGCATTAAATGTGAAAGTTGTTTGCTATATGTTAAAGCACTATATGTTGTGGCTTTGAAAGATGGAGGACTTGTATGTTAATTAAGCCATTATTATGTTTAGTGGATGGATAAAAGTCTTAAATGTCCATATAGTATAATTGTTTTAATTATATGAATGAAGGTTATTTTGGTAATTGGTTTATTAACATTAGTTTTAAGGAAACAAAAGATGAGTGTTCATCTTTTAACTCTCTTCTTTGACCGAAATAACTAAGGGAAAGAAAAAAAAATTGAGCTAGGGCATTCGGCACTCCTTAAGCTTGATTAAGGTAAGTTTTGACTTCGGTTTTTGATAATTTTTATGTTTTTGCAATCGTTGCTTTGAGAGCTACAAAACCCATGCCTTGATTTTGTGTTTTGATGATGTATGTGAAATATACCATTGATGATTTTGCAAGCTTTGTGATGTTTGAGAATGAAAAATGAAAGATATGTGTTTGATGAACATGTTTTGTTCTTGAAGTTTTGATGAATTTAGCTAAATAGGGCTAAATTGTGAAAATGGTAAATTGAAAGACTAAATAGCAAATTTGATGAAATATTTGGGCTTATATAGTCCCTAGAGAGGTCCGGCCAAGCATGTGTGTGTGTGGATTTTGTGAATTTGATGTTTTGTGAAAAATAGACTAAATTATCAAAGTGTGTAAATATGAGGGTTAATTTGTAAATAGCCCTAAATGTGTGTCTATGGATTGAATTGAATGGAATGGTGAATAAAAGGGTTAATTCTGAATATGTTTAGATCAAGAACCGAGGAAAACGGTCTTAGATCGTGGGAAAGCGAAAATAACCAAGTAGCCGTTTTCGTTCGATAAACGAAATTCGAGGTAAGTCACTATGCAAATAAACTTATCTGTATTGAATTGAATATATGTATTCATATGTCTATCGATGAAAATGAATGAGTATAAGATGATAAGTGCGTGAATTCCGAAAATAGTTTGATATAGTGATAAAGCCGAGAAGTCCCGTATGAACCTAGTAATAGATAGGATTAGCTATGTCATGGCATAGGTATCTGTTCTGTTTTATCATGTAAGACCACGTTCGGGATATTGGCGTTGATTTGACATTTTGTATAAGACCTTGTCTGGGACGTAGGCATCGATATGAATTATATGTAAAAGACCTCATCTGGGACGTAGGCATCGATATGAACTTTATGAGTAAGACCATGTCTAGGACATCGGCATCATATTGACTCATGTAAGACCACGTCTAGGACGTCGGCATTGTTATGATCTGTACGTATAAGACCCTGTTCGAGACTGTGGCATCAATATACTAGTACATGTAAGACCTCGTCTGGGATGTTGGCATTGTACTACTATTCCAAGCTTTCTGAGTATCCTACTAGGTTCCTAAGGGTTCAACGGGCAAGTCTGCAATACGAATGGTATATCCGAGCTATGATCAATTTAGTGAATGAGTATCCGATTCAGGTACATTGAATGTGCATTAAGTATGCATGAATGGTAAGTATGCGTATGACTTTGATTTGAAGAAAGGTATGTTTGAATAGGATAATGTGAATGAGATGCAAGGAAGATTGTGAATGAGCCATGTGCTTCAAATGAGTTTTGAATGGATAAAGTGACCAATGTAGTCAAAAGTATGAAACAAGCATGTACATGATAACTTGTTAAGTGGATGATATGTGAAAAAGTTTCAAATTGCATTTATGCTTTTTATGCCAAGTTTATTTGTATATGACTTACTAAGCTTTTGAAAGCTTACTCTGTGTGTGTATTTTCTCTATTTTATAGGTCGTCGAAGCTATTGAAGGCTTGGGATTGTCAAGGATCGTCATCACACTACTAAACTTATTTTGGTACCCTTTTGAAAATGTATATGGCTAATTATGGCATGTATAGGCTAGCTAGGTGCTTATGTTTATGAAATGAGCATGGCCATGTGTATTGGCAAGTTTTTGAGTTGATAAATGTTTGAATGAATAAGTTATGAAGGATATATTTAGTATGTTTTGATGCATATGGAATGGTTAAGTTTTGGTTAAGCAAATGGATGATACATGTTTGAAATGAGGTAGGATTTAGTTTGCAATTTGGTATGGATGGATTTGGTATTGGATGTATGAATGAAGTGAACCATTTGATATGTTTTGGTTTCCATATATGCATATTATGTTTTAGTATGTATTGCTTATAGGTGAGACCCAAAATGGGTGGCGATTGGCCTTGTAAATGGCCTATAATGTCACACTTGTTGAGGCACACTGCGTGCCTAAGACCGTGGGTAAATTAATGTATGTGCCTTATATTGTACACTACCTCGACAATCGGTGTGCTTGGTGGCCGTGTGGGAAATGGCAATATGTGAACTATTGTACATGCCTTAGCACACAAGCGTGCTTGGTGACCGTATTGAATTTGGCGAGATACCACCACGGGAGGACACACGGAGTGTCCAAGAGTCAGTGGGTAAGGCACTACCTACCCCACTACCGTGTGTCCCTCAGATTTTAGAAAAGTTTTAAATTTTCATGAAATCTCGATGTGTTTCAGTTTAGTCCCGACTTGGTTTACAAGCATGTTTAAGGTCTCGATGACCTTCTTAAGGGACTTTATGTTTGAGATTGATAAATGACTATGTGATAATTCTGTAAATGTTTTTGATCTGTTCGGTAACGCCTTTAACCCTAATCCAGTGATCGGATAAGGGATAGGGGTGTTATAGCCTGGGTTCGAATATCATGACAAGCAAAGGAGTATTTATTTTGCGGATTAGACGGGAAGAGTTTGAGTTGGATTTAAACTCTATTGACGGAGGGATCCCACATCGGAAAGATACAAAGACGGAAGGTGAGAAGCTAGCTATATATAGAGCTGTCTAGGAGGAGATGGAGCATACCTGGCTGGCGTTGGGCATAGAAGTGCTTAGAGCACGGTTTAGCAGCTTCAGATTCCTATCAGGTGTGTATTCTCTCTACTATAGTTGTAGAGCGGCAAATGCCGAAAAGCCGGTCACACGATGATGGTAGCCATACGAGCTTGCGAGCGCACGTGTGGAAGCTTTGACACGATAGTCGAGGCCACCATGAGTATTCTTGTGGGTGTGGGCTGTTGGGCCACGATGGCCCAAAAGGGGCCAAGTGGGCCCAATGGGCCTGGGGCCCATATGAGTAAATTGTATGATTGAGTAGTAGATAGTGAACTAGACTATGTGAATCTCATATATGTGGCTAGGTTTGGGCTAAATGGGCCACACGAGTGTGTGGGCCCATTTGGGGCAAGAATGGGTCTTAGGCCCCTTCGCATCATTATCTCTATTTAGAATACTTGAGTCGTTCGAGGCGACAGTGGACCTTCTGTTGGGTCGTTAACACCCTTATTTGTAAAATTACTGAAATACCCTTAATTTGCAAAATTATCGAATTACCCCTGGTTTGCAAAATTACCGAATTACCCTTGTTTGCAAAATTACTGAATTACCCCTGGGTTGTAAAATTACCAAAATACCCCTAGTTTATAAAATTACCGAAATACCCCTGGTTTACAAAATTACCGAAATACCCTAATTTGTGAAATTATCAAAATACCCTTGGGTTGTAAAATTACCAAAATACCCCTGGTTTGTGAAATTACCAAAATACCCTTGGTTTATAAATTACCAAAATACCCCAAATTTGCAAAATTATCGAAATACCCTTGGTTTGTAAAATTATCGAAATACCTTTAGGTTGCAAAATTACCAAATTACCCTTGGTAGGTAAATTATTGGAATACCCTCGATGGGTAAAATTACCGTTATACCTTTAGGGGTTGATGAGCGTGATTGTGCGTAAATCTCACACTCTGCTATTAGTTTGTGTTATTAATTGTATGGGCTGAAAAGCCGAAGTGACTGGAAAGGCAGTTGCAATACCCTTGTGGGTATAGTTGGGGATACCAGGTAAGTGACTTTAACGTTTTATTTATGAGCATATATATAAAGGTATGCTGTAATCTGTTACTTTGTGTGCGATAGCATGTTGCATTCCTTTGATACGTATGTTATGCATGGGCTGGGAATATGATGTGAAAGGGAAGTGATATTAAAAGACTGTCACAGTGGTTTGGTACCACAAGTGGGTTGACCCCACATATCTGATTCAGTGACTAAGTCTCAGTGGTTTGGTACCACAATGGTTTGGCACCACGTATATATATATATATATATTGATTCTGTGACTTGTCCCAGTGGTTTGGCACGATAGTGGGTTGGCCCAACGCATATGATCATCAGGGATTGTCACCAATGGTTTGGTACCACAAGTGGGTTGGCCCCACGTGCTGTAATTAGTGACTCTATCACCAGTGGCTTGGTGCCACATATATATGGCGTGTAGCGGATGGAGGGTTGATTGTAGAAATCCCTACGGTGTGTTGGGCTGGTACGGGTGGCGTGTAGAGGATGGAAAATTAGGTTGGGTTGGAGCACATTACATTCATATTTTGTGTATGTCATATTAAGTGGGCTAAGGCCCAATGTGCGTTTGTGGGCTCGAAGCCGTTATGTGATACAAGGGGAAATACACACTGAGTCTTGGTGACTCACCCCTCTGCTTAACCTTGCAGGTAATCAGTAGATCGTGGATCTGAGAGCCGAGATAGACTCGTGGAGGCCATGAAATGTTTCTTTTCGTAAACTCGTTTCCTTTTTATAAATTATTTTTTAATTGGGGATATTGTTATGTAATAAGGCATTTTTAAGTTGATATTTGGTTTTATTTATTTATTTATGATATGACATCAATATATATTTTGACATGACAACTTTAAGATGGGGGTTTTCAAAACATAAGTAACATAAAATAATTGCTTTCCCTCAAGTGCCAACAAAGATAACAAATGATCGTTTTAACTCAATTTGGAAATTTTTCTTAAATTCTACAAGCCATTGTTTTATGACTTCGCCCAAATGGAAAGTTTCAAATTTATGGCTTTTCCTTAAAATTCCAAAGCCTTTTTATAACCTTTCCCCGTGACATACCAGATCTGGTTGTAACGTCTAGACCGGGTTTGCAGTGTTACAAAGGGGTTCGTGATATTGAAAATTTTTTTATGAGCAAATGGCCCGATTTGAGGACAAATCATTTTCAAGAGGGAGGGAATGATGTGATCCCGGCCACATCATGTTGTGATACAATTCGACGCCATCAGAATTGTCCCAAGCACGAAGGACCTAAGCGCAAAATGAAGCTTTAATTTCAGCTTGTTAATGTGGTTGCTGGCGTGGAACCTTTGGTGATGCGATCCTAGCTCGAGAAGCTATGGCCGATCCTATTGAGTTGCCACAAGGTCCCATTACTCAGTCTCGTGCCAAGAAGTTTCAAGACGTCATTGCAAGTCTTGTTGATCGAGCTTGGGGAGGGGAGGTGGTCGAACTCATCAAGCAAGCATGGAGCTCAACATCATGCGTTCCATACAACTTATTGCAAGTAGAATTTTAGTTAAATAGTTGTTGGATTAAACTTTAAATGTGTTTAGTTTTTTTAGTTTAAGTAATTAAGTTGTTTTAATTTTATTTAGTTGTTTAATTAAATTCGATAGTTAATATGTTCTAAGTTAATTAATTTGCTATAGCCATTTAATTTGTTTTAGCTTATTAAATGAGTTTAGTTACTACAGCTCATTAAAGTTTAATTGTGTTTGTAGGTGAATTAACCAATTGAACCAGCTGGTCCATTGATTGGCAATAAAGAGAGGAATGAATTTAAGACCAGCAGCTATTATGAGCTTCTCCAAGTGACTGTTTGAGGAGTTCAATGGACAATAAGTTGCTCACACAAGCCATTTCAGTTTCCAAACGTTTTCACATGATGATGGCTGTTCCAATTCGTCCATTCACACCTTTTGACCATTTATATTCAAGCATTCACACAAAGGGGGATGTTCGTGTGCCAAATGACATTAATTTTTGGTTGTTGCTCATTTGGCTGTCCAAGGAGAAATTAAAAGGCTGTTATGACTCTTTAGCTGCTCAAGCATTGGATCAAGTTTATTCAGCTCATTGGAGTTAATTATTAGCCGAATAGGAAGACCAAACATGCTGTCCATTGTTGTTCCTTATGTTAGAGTTCATCAAAGGTCTTGTAGTTTTTAATTAGCTCAATTAAGCTGAGTGTTTGTGTCTATTCGGCTGGGGTTTGTCTCATGCCTATAAATACTTTATTTTCAGATAGTTGAGGGACTTTTGATCAATTTATGAACTATATTATTCTTGTGAGAATTCAACTCTCATTATTCTCTCTTGGACTGAATCGACTTATCAAGCTCAACTTGTGGCATTATTCCTTCCTTGTTTAACCGAACTTATCACTTTCAAAGTGTGTCGTTCAACCATACCTTTGGTTCCTATCTTGCTAGATAGTGGTTCAAGGTTAACCAAGTTACTTCCATCACCATTTCCACTGATTTCACCTAAGTGCTATTTAAGACTTGGGTCAACAATCATCTATATTGTTGGTTCAATCTTGGCCTTAGCCGTAATTCCTCCATCTATCACCAAACTATCCTTTTAACCCTTTGTTTTAAACCTATATTTCAACCTTTCCTTATCCATTTTCAAAACAACCTGTTCTTACTTAATTTTGCGATCGAGCAATCTAAACGACTCGAATCATCACAAAGGTGAGTTTGTATCGAATATGAAGGGTTTGATTTCTCGAATGTATGTATTCCTAAATCTTATTTTCTTGGCATGTGTGATGTCTTGGTGAAAATGAAATTTTTGTTGCGTTGCAGAATGGCCAATCAAAACTGTGTTTTTAAACCTGGAGCATGTATTCCTAAGTTGATGTCAAGTGAAGGTGAGTATCAAAATTGTATTTTGAACCAATGTGTTGACCCTTTCTATTTGCTCCGAGTTTTATCTTTATTTTGTTCGAAAACAAAGCATGTGAATTTCGTTTGCTTGCAAAGTCAAAATCAATTTTTTGATTCTAGAAATTGTTCTATATTTTGGCTTAAAAGATTCGAGTATGATTTGCTTGATAATGACTTAAAATTGCTTCATGTTCTTTCTACAATGCTAGTCATGAAACTTTCAAGTCGAAGTGAAATGGTAAGAGAAACCCTCATATTTGATCCCGGTGATTATTGTTCCTTATTATTGATCAAGGGATTTGAACTAAGGGATTTTGATTTTCGAGACTATAACTATCGAAAGCTTTGTTATTCTAAATCATTATTGAGAGAAAACAAGCACTCTGAATTTTGTGTGAATAGATGTGTGAACCATTTGTACTTGCTTGATGTTTTGTCTTTAAATCTGAAAAAAAAGTTACTGAATTGTGATAAGTTGCAAATGCTAAATCAAATTTTTGGTTCTATATCATTGTTTAGAGGATTTGAGACATGGATCTTTGCTATCCAAAATTATAACTCTCGTATGCTTTGTGGTTCTATTTTGATGTCATCGATGAACTTTTTGATTCATTACGGAAAAGTAAAATCAACTTCTATTTTTGATCCTAGCATTGGTTTATTTGCTCAATTTTTTAATAAGATTTTGAAAAGTTCTCTTGAGATTATAGTTTCTAGTGTCACTAAACTATTTCATTCTTGTGTAGGTGACACCTCGAAATGGTTTCCTCCTAAAGAGGGAGGGTATGCAAACAACTTGTTCTCTTTTCAAGGTATTTGTGAATCTCAGGTTCTTGGGAGCATTTCTATCAAATTCATCACCTAAGAGGTTCGTGACAAAGAAAGATTTTTCGCGAGCAAGTGGCCCATTTGAGGACAAATCACTTTAAAGAGGGAGGGGATGATACGGCCATGCCCAAGAACGGCCTTGGACCAGCTCACCAAGTGTGGCTTGCAAACTCTTGCAACCTGACTTAGCTCAATGGAGCTCAATTCAGCTCGATTCTAGCTCATTGAGCTCAATTTTATCCTTTTAAATTTATTTGTTTTAGTTGCTAGAATAATTTCATGCTTTAGCTAAGTCAATTAATTTAGTTTTAGCTCATAAATATGTGTTAATAAATATGTTTTAATCTGATTCTAATTAATTAAAGTGTTAAATATGTCTTAGTTTAATGCATGGTTTAAATATGTCTAAAGTAGAGACAAATTAATTAGTTGTTGTTGAATTTAATTTGTGTCTTAGTCTATTTCATGTTTTTAATATGTCCTAGCTTCAGCTGGATTTATCATGTCTTAAACTAATTAAATTTGTTGAATTGAATGTTGCAGCTACATGCATTAGACAACTTGATTAATGTGAGCTGATGATTTAGTTTATCCAAACACCCTTTCGTGAACAGTAAAGGACAAGGGAAAGCTAATATTTCTTCTTCCCAAGTTGGCCATTTAGCTCTCCAAGTAGCTTTAAAGAGCTTTCACATTGCTGGAAATTCTTTTCACATGGGGTGACCATTCAGTCATTTGCTTTCACACACAAAAGGCTTCTCAATTTCGTTGGTTCACACTTTATGGCTGTTAAAGTGCCCTAAGCTACTATTTAAAGTCCAAGACTAATCAGTTCTTCAAGGAAACTCATTCAATCACTTTGGCCGAACCTAATTAAGGCCATTCAACTCATTTCAGCTCCTTATTTATTGACAACAATTCAGCTAATTAATAAACCCCCAAGAGGCTATCCATTGGCATCACCAAAGTGCAGAATACTTCAAGAGATGTGTTGAAGAGCTTAATAGTTATTTCCAGCTTAATTATGCTGGATTAAAAGCTGACCATTTAGTTCCTTTTGTGTCCATTCTACTGGAACATGTTCAGCCTATAAATAGTTTTTTTGTAAACATTTTGAAGGTTAAACAATATACCTTGACATTTTTATTAATTTTAATTCATTTGTGAGTTTATTCAACTCTCTAAATTCATTTAAGACTCAAGTGACTTATCTATCTTGCTAGTGGCATTTTTATTGTTTCTTTGAACTTATCACTCAATCCTGAGTGTGGCGTTCAACCATTTGATACCTTTGGTTCCTAACTCTTTATAGTTAGCGGGTTAAGGTCCTTTCTAGTACCATAAGTGATAATACGATCTCACCTCAGGAATGATTCAAGTTGATGCTATCTTGGCTGCATCATGTCATGATACAATTCGACGACATCGGAATTGGCCCAAGCATGAGGGGCCCAAGTGCAAAATGAAGTTTTTAATTTTAGTTTGTTAATTTGGTTGCTGGAAAATAAGGACTTTGATTCATTTATTTTAGTTACTTTAGTTATTTTAGTTTGTTTTTAATTATGTCATAGTTTGAACATCATTAGTATGAGTCTTTAATTATGTCATAGTTTGAACATCATTAATATGTGTTCTACATTTAATAAAGTCATGCATTATGTAACTCTCATGTTAGTTAAGTTTGCATCATAAATTATGACATGCATTATGTAACTCCCATGTTAGTTAAAGTTTGCATCATTAAATTAAGTCATGCATTAAGTAACTCATTTTTTTTCATTTAGTTTACATCTTAAACCATGCATTTAAGCATTTGAGTTGTTAAATATGTTTGAGTTTGTTTATATAAGTATGTTATTTAATTTGGCTGTTACTTTTTACTGCATAAATTAAAGTGTGTTTATTTTCATTTTAGATAAGGTGATTTGAGTTGCATGTTCATTAATAAATTTGTGTATGAGTGTTTATAGTGTGCTTAATTATCTACCTTGTAGGTGACTATTCATATGGCTAATTGACTTTTCAAGTTTGGACATTTTTCAAGCCTTCAAAGATCATTATGGGTGACTATTCATATGGCTAATTGGGTTTTCAAGTTTGGAATTTTTCAAGCCTTCAAAGATCATCAAGGTGGCTGTTCAAATGGTCCAAGAGTGTCTCTTCAAATCTGTTCAGTTTTAAAGCATTCAAAGCTAGTTAAGGAGCCAATTAAAGAGCTGAATGCACAAGTCTTTTGACATACAATTTAAGGGAGATGAAGGGACACCAAACAACACATTAAGGGTTCATTAAGTCAACAATAAGGTACAACTTTTGATCAAACAATCGTTCAACCTCATGTAGTAGTGCTTGTAAATTCAAGCCCGGCATATTCTGAACAGGTTGTCTTTTCTCCATATTTCTTTCAGGGCTTTTAGACATAAGGATATTAAAAACCTCACTTACAAAAACTCACAATTCCACTCGGAAAGAAAATAAATGTTTTCACTCACACTTGTGTTTTCACTCTTTTTAGGCTTTTTCGACTCTCTATTGCACTCACACGCTCATTGCCTTTTACAACTCGATCTTTCTCTTGTAATTTCGTATTTTGTCTTGTTTAGACTTATTTGTTGCTTTGGGGTCGGTTTCAAAGTGGTTACAAGGGATATATTGTAGTAGGTGTGAGGTAGGCTGAAATAAAAGAAATTTTGGTTTAAGTGTGATGTTGGGGAGGGTAATTGATGGAAAACGATAGAAAATTCAAACTTGCTTGATCGAAAATACAAAGATGAATGAATAACTGTCAACACTTTTTTTAAATCTCATATTTTTTTTAATTTTGTATATATATATATATATATATTTTTTTTACTAGTAACATGCTGAATACAATATGAACACTTGAATACAAAATATAATTTTTTTGTTCGAAACTCTTTTATTTTTTACGAACCTATTTCGGGATTGCTACGAACATCGATACTTCTCGATTTAGTAGCTCTGATACAAAATGACGTGATCCGACTCAGTAGGTTGAGTCGAGTCGTTGTAATTGCCTGATCGTCGTCGAGGAAGTACCGTTCAGTTTGAACAAATGGAGTGTTTTAGCTAAGTAAAAGCGGAAGTTGACAAAGAATTAAAAGATTAGTTGGATATGAATGATATAGGTTCGGTTTAACAAGAAGGAGTGATAGATAATTTGATAGACGGTGGAATGAAAAATAAAACTCAAGCTTCAAGAACAATTCGATACTATAACGAGTATCGCCCAGGGACTTAGTTCATCCTTTTAGATATTTAAGGGATTTAGTTCATACTGATAGAGGGAAACATATTAGAGTAGGGAAAACAACAAAACATAAGAAAATCCAAAAACTTCTAAAGAACTTGATGGGAGATCCTCGGTTTTGATGGAGATCCTTCTCCTAAGCTATTCCCGATGGCTGTCTTGGAGTATTTTCTGCCTTCAACTCCACGTCCTCTTTTACGTTGCCCCCTAGGGTGTATATATAGGCTTTGGAACACCTCTCTTGGCCCACAAGTAGTCTATTCTGAATAAAATTCAACTCTGATACGGCATGGACACGCCCGTATGACATGCCCATGCTCGATTCCTTAGACCGTGCTCAATTCTGCTCACCACACATGGCCCTGCGGTCTGTCCGTGTACGATGATCTAGGCCGTGTCTCAGTTTTGCTCAAAACACACGGTCGTTTTTGATAGCCCAGGCTGTGTGAGTTCCTAAGGTAGGTTCATTTTGGCTCGTTTCTCGTTCTTTTTGACTCCCTAAGCTCTCCTAAGTGTAAAACATGAATTTAAAGGATTAGAAGCATCGAATTCATTAAATCTAATGATAATTCATCCAAAAATAAGCCAAGCATGGGGTTAAAATATGTATAAATTGAGGTTTATAAAATATCCCCACACTTAAGCGTTTGCTTGTCCTCAAGCAAAATCCTCAACTCACAATTAAAATCAACTTCCCTCAATTCATAATTTTCATCAATAATGTCTCATCATAATTCATAGATAATTCATACATGGATAATTCAACTTAAAGAGTCCTAAAGATTCAAACAATCCAAGTCATAGATTTTTATACATAAAAACATAGGTGTTTTCCTTTATCTAAATAATTGCCTTTGATTCAAAACTGACAAAGATTGACATCCTCACTAAGGATTCACTCAAATCACTCAAAAAGTTTAAGGTTTAAGATAAAGCACTCAAAAGTCAAACATGAAGAGTTATTACCATAGGCTTGCATAAAAATCAAATCTCCACCACTATAAAATGAGATGATACACAAATCAAAAGGTCTTGAAAAAGGGTTGTAACGGGGCTTAGGTTAAAGGTGTGGATAAAGGCTGAATTAGAGGGTTAGAATTGAGATTGAATTGATCATTTACCTAACTAGAAAAACTGAATAATTATAATAATTAAAAACTTAACATAACACGAGCTTCTTCTAGAGATGTGAATTTAACCGTTTTAAGCTCAAATAATAAAGAACTAATAATAAATTTGCACTTTTTTGTAATAAGAACAAGTATTTACAATAATAAGAAAGAAATTAACAACTGAAATAGAGAACATAGGTAGGCAACTGCTCAAATCAAATCTCGACAAAAAGGGTTTAATTCAAATAGGGAAAATTCTTAATGAATCAAAAAGAGTGAGTTTTGGGTTAATATTAAGGGTAAATCAAAAATGGTTTATTATGATTCAAAAGGGTTCACTAGGGGTTAATTATGAAGGTAGGCTTTTTGTGGAGTGAGTAGGTTAAATCCTAGGTGCCTTTATCATCTCAGTATATCAAATCTAAAGTGTGCTCTCGACATGCATAATCAAAGCAAGTTCTAGAATAACAAATCAATGTTGACACACTAATAATCAATAAAGTGAGCAAGAAAAGATATATGCTCTAAAGGCTCAAATCTCACAAAAAATTATGGTTTTTGATGTCAACCTTGAAAATTTCAAATTTCAAAAAATTTAAATTTAGGAAAACAACCTAGAAATTTTTAATTCTGAAAATAGACTTATCATGCTTGATTCTCTAATGTCTTAAAGTTTAAACCATCAATGCACAATTACCTATGACTTAATCCAAGACATATCAATGAAAATGATAAGTTAACAAAATTTCATTCTAATAGAAATATGAGAAAACTACTTAAGAACAAGACAAAATTCAGGGATTTTCTGGTAACGAAATCGATAAACACCCCACACTTAAGATGTACATTGTCCTCAATGTACAAAGATAAATAATGACAATATAGTAAGAAAATCATAAGAAAGGGAAAGAGGTGAAACTTCCTGAATTTTGGATGGAGTCAAAGAAAAGAAACGGTGTAAAGTTGGGCAGAGGAGGTGGATACTCCGGTGGTGGTGTGGTCGTTCCTTAACAGCCCCTTGAACCTAAATTAAAGAAATCAAAATATACTAATATAAAGTAAGGATAGAAAAGATAAAGGGAAAGAAATCAAAAATAAAAATAAGAGAGAACGAAAAAATAAATGGACTCAAAGGTCCTTGTCTGGTCAAGTTAATGAAGCGGCCGGCATGAACTTATGTAGATTGGTCTCACACAAGAATACTGTGCTAGGGTCCTTTCGCTTCTTCGACATGGAGATGGTGGTGTAAAGAAAAAATTGAGGGCAAGGGGGAAAGGAAAATGAAAGGAGAAAGATAATAGAAAAAGAAAAGGGTGTGGTGGCTAGGGTTTGGAAAAAGAAGAATTTGGGGAGAAAGTGAGAAGAAAGGAGTTTTAAATAGGAATCAGGGTATATGGTCGTGGCCCACACCCATGTGCTATGGGCGTGCTAGGTCACACGACTGTATCGCACGGCCATGTGGTGTCTCGTTCGTTTATCCCATGCTTGTGTAGACGTTTCCACGCCCATGTTGCTCATTCAGTGTCGACCACGATTTAGGGACATGGGCGTGTCCCACACCCGTGTTACTTTCTCAGTGCTAACCACGGCCGTATCGTACGGCCGTGGCATTTTATCGCAGCCCGTGTTTTAGGGAAAATTTTTGTCCTTGGCTCGCACAGTCTTGGCCATGCCAATGTGCCTAATCGTGGTGTCCACACGGCCACGGCCACGCCCGTGTGCAAGGCCGTGTGGTAGGGAAACCTGCACTTTTATTGAATTGGTTAGTTTTTAGTTGGGTGCTAAAAATTGAAAATATAAAAATTAATAGGGTTAGTGCTCTGGTTGCCTCCCGAGAAGCGCTCGTTTAAAGTCTTAAGCTAGACTTACCTTTCATTCTTATAATCATGGTGGTTTGAAGCGTTGAAACTCCTCATTCTTGCTATCAATTCGGTTATCGATATATAGTTTAAGTCGAGTGGTGTTTACCTTAAAAGTGTCGAATGTAGGATTAGTTACCTCAACTATTCCGTATGGGAAGACATTTAGTACCGAGAAAGGGATCTCTTCGTTTGTATTAAGGTCCGAAGTGGCGATCCGAGGGTCTTTCTTATCTAACAGTACCTTATCCCCGATCATAAATTGGTTTGTCCCATCCTTAAGTTTGACATGGAGTTGCTTTGGTTCATCATGTTTCCCCAGTTTCTCCTTGTCTTGTGTCTTCCACTCATCTAGTTCATCGATCTGAAGCCTTTGCTCCTCATGAGTTATTTCTTTGTTAGCACGAGGTCTAGGATCTGGCTCAGTTGTGTAATTTCATGGTGCTTCCTGAAAAGAAGGTTGAACCAAATGGTCATTAATAGAATTTATGTTCTCACCTTTATTACTTGATGTCCTAGCCGAGTCAAGAGCCTGAAGAGTGATCGTTTCGTCACCTGCACAAAGTGTGAGTTCACTTGTACCAACATCAATTCTAGTTTTAGCAATTGCTAAAAAGGTTCCTAAAATTAAAGGAACATTGTTGTCCTCATCTATGTCTAAAACAACAAAGTTTACTAAGAATATGATTTTATCAATTTTTACTTGAAACACCCCAAACCCGGCCCACAGGCCCTGACCGGATCTGGCATGCTTCTCGAGTAAAAACATAGTTAAGTTTCAAAAAATGTTTTGAAAATCGTGGTGGTTTGTAGAAAAGTTGATTCGAGTTGTGTTTAATTTTGTGCTAAATCAATAAGTTTTAAAAAAAAACCACAAGTTGAAAAGAATACCAAATTTTAGAATTTCATTATTATTGTAGCTTGAAAAACCGTAAGTAATTGAGCTTCAAAACATTTGATGTTGTTTGTATCATATCGGGAAAATTAAAAACGCATAAAACAATTAAGTATAATGGTCTTATTACATCAACTTATAACCCAAAATAAATCCAAAATATTTAAATATAAAAAATTCAAAATAAAATAAATGCCAAAATGAACATGGCCACCATTAAGCTCCCGCCAATCTATTTATCGAGTGTCACCGAAAAGATATCCCACAACGGGTGAGTCAATGACTCAATGTGTAACAACCAACACAAATTCCCAATCGATTTAGGCATACAAATCATATATACAAAACATATATATAAACAATGATGCAATCCCGAACCCAAACCTAGATAGCCATCCTCTACACATCACCCGTACCTGCCATCCCACCGTGAGGATTACTAAATCGATCCTCCATCCGCTACACACCATCAAAGGCGACAACAGCATTTACTTGCACATCACCCTTATAAATTGTGGCATAGCCACCAGATAATTGTGACAAAGTCACCAGATAGTATTTCGTGACATTGGTCACCACATTCAAATTATGTGACATGAGTCACCAGATATTGTGGTAAAAACCACCAGATCACTTCCCCTATCCATAATCACCCATATGCCCATGCACAATACAATACATGCAAAATCATGCCATATATCTTATTCCATGTTCACAACGAATTCAGGTATATGTCATATTCAATATTCATAACATTATTAACATAGTATTAAAGATGAACGTACCTGAGTACTCTGTACCATCGTATGGTACCTTTAGCCACATCTTTCATACTTTCATTAACATATATATATATATTAAATCAAACCATAAATCTATCAAGAATTAGTGTGGCGCTACACACCTGGTACTAACGCTTTCACTGAATCCCGAAAGTCTACCGAGACCGATTGCACTCCTTCCTAAAAACCAATGTCAGAATCGGTTAGTCTCTAATACTCAATCTAGCCTTGCGAATATTCATATTCACTAACCTTGTGGATCTAAATCCCGAAATTATCCTTTGTCTTTGAAGATGTCGAAATACCTACAAGGTGTATGTTAGATCCGATTCTAATGCTTGATGAACATCATAAATGGCCTTCGGCCTAAGATTACTCTGGCTTACCTTAGATATTGAAATCCCGAATGATCTCCTCCTTGTAGTCGACTATAAACAAATCCCGAAAGACCACTCTTCAAACGTTAGCTACATACGAGATAATGGCCCTATGAACATTCGGCCACCCTTGGAAATCAAGGCCAACTATTCTGTTCTGGCCACCAAAAGAGAAAGAAAGGAAAACCGATTGCTAAGGAAAGAAAATACTTACCACTATTAAAGCACCCTCAGAGAATCGGCTTCTGGATCCCAAAGAGAAAGGTTTCGGCTAATGCACAAGAAGTGTTTCGGCTTGATGAACACTAGGGAGATTCGGCACTTTAATGGTGAAAAGAAAAAGAGAAGGGAATGGGAGCTATAAGGTTCGGCTATGGCTCTCAAATGGTGAGGGAATATTCAGCCATATAAGAAAAAGGTGTAGAATTAAGGTTGAAAGAAAGAAAAGAAGGAGAGGAGAAAGTTAGAAGAATTTCGGCACACCCTACTACTATACTTCAAAATCGAAAATGCCACCCCTAGAGCCCTATATTCGGCCTCTTGCTCCCCTCTCTCCCTTATCCCTTGATCCCTTCCACCTTAGCCGAATCCTCAAACTCTCCAACCCCATTTATACCTCCTCCTTCTAGAGTCCTCATGCCGTCCAACTCTGCCTCTCCTTGCTGCAAAATAAAACTCCAAAAGTGCTCTCCTTGCTGCTCCAACCTAGGGCCCCTTGCACTTCTTGTGGCGTCACATTCTAAGGCTCTAAGTGGCGCCTTCCTGCCACTTTACCAAGCTGATTTTTATGTCCTACTTCCCTACAATTCCTCTTAAGGCCTATCAAGCTTGGCTCCCCTTTAATACTTAAAATCTGATATTTTCTAAGGCATTTACCTACACTCTGAAGTTCTCAAAAATTCATTCAACACATTAAAACACACATAGGCATGCTACTTCATACAATTAAGCAATAATGCACAAGCCCAAAATCCCGGATATTACAGTTCTACCCCCTTCAAAATAATTTTGACCTCGAAATTACCTGGCTAGCATAGGTGGGGGTATTGCTATCACATTGCTTATTTCGACTCCCAAGAAGCTTCCTCCGATCCATGATTACGCCATAACACTTTGACCAAAGGAACGGATTTCCTCCGTAGTACCTTCACATCCCGTTCCAAAATCTAAATCAGCTCCTCCTCGTAGGACAAATCTGGTCTCAGCTCCACCTCCTCAACTGGCACTACATGAGATGGATCTGATCGGTAACGACGTAGCATAGAAACATGGAATACATCATGCATCTGCTTCAACTCCGGAGGCAACTCTAATCGGTATGCCACTGGTCAACTCACTTTAATACCTGATAAGGTCCTATAAACCTGGGACTTAACTTCCCTTTGCGACCAAATCTCATCACCTTCTTCCATGGTGAAACTTTAAGAAACACATAATCTCCCACAGCAAACTCAATCTCCTTCCACTTAAGATCTACGTATGACTTTTGACTGTCAGATGCCTCCTTCAACCGTGTCTGAATCACCTTAACCTTTTCTTCCGATTCTGCCACAATTTCTGAACCCAAAATCTGACGTTCCCCCAATTTCGTTCAACATGTAGGAGTGCGACACTTTCGTCCATATAGTGCTTCATACGATGCCATTCGAATACTTGCCTGATAGCTGTTGTTATACGCAAATTCCACTAAAGGCAAGAACTCTTCCCAACTCCCTCTGAAGTCTATCACACAGCCCTTCAAGATATCCTCTAACACTTGGATCACTCGTTCAGATTGACCGTCTGACTGCGGATGGAATGCCGTACTGAAATCCAACCTGGTACCCAAAGCTTGATGTAGCGCCTTCCAAAATCGAGACGTAAACCTCGGATCCCTGTCCAAAATAATCGACACCGGCACTCCATGCAACCTCACAATTTCTGCCACATGTAACTTTGCCAACTTTTGCAACGAGTAGTCAACCCACACCGATATAAAATGTGCAGATTTCGTCAGCCGATCTACTATCACCCATACCGAGTCCTTCTTAGTAGGCGTAAGGGGAAGCCCACTAACGAAGTCCATGGTAATTCTCTCCCACTTCCATTGCGAAATCTATATCGGCTGAAGCAATCCTGACGGAACTTGGTGTTCAGCCTTGACTTGCTGACACGTTAAGCACTTCCCTACAAATTTTGTAACTTTCCGCTTAAGACCAGGCCACCAAAACTGTTCCCGTAAATCCTTGTACAACTTACTTCCTCCAGGATGCATAGCATAAGGGCTACTATGCGATTCCTGAAGAATTCTCTGCCTTAACTCCTCATTCTTTGGCATATAGACCTTACCCTTGAAACACAATACTCCATCGCCATTAATACCATAATCCTCCAACTCCCCACTCTGCACTTGCCATAGCTTAGCACTAAAATCATCATCTGCCAACTGTCCTTCTTTCACTTCATTCAACCATGTTGGCTTAACTTGAAACTCTGCCAGCAAACTTCCATCATCATAGAGGCTCAAATGTGCGAACATTGCCCTTAACTCTGTCACTACTTTTTGACTTAGGGCATCTGCCACCACATTCGCCTTGCCCGGGTGATACTCTATGGAACAATCGTAGTCCTTCAATAACTCCACCCACCTTCGCTATCTCAGGTTCAGCTCTTTCTAAGTCAGTGATACTTAAGGCTCTTGTGGTCTGTGTAGATCACTGACTTTTCTCCATATAGATAGTGCTCCATCTTCAAGTGCAATGACCAATACTGCCAATTCCAAATCATGCGTCGGGTAATTAACTTCATGTGGCCTTAATTGCCGAGACGCATAAGCGACCACTTTCCCGTCCTGCATAAAGACACCTCCCAACCCTGTATGGGAAGCATCACAATATACCACATGGTCCTTCCCTGCCTCAGGCTGAATCAAAATCAGAGCTTCTGTCAATACCTTCTTAAGCTTCTCGAAACATTTTTGCTTCTTATCAGTCCATATGAAAGGTACCTCCTTCCTTAGCAACTTCGTCAAAGGTGCAGCTATTGACGAAAACCCTTCTACGAACCTTCTGTAGTAGCCTACTAATCCCAAGAAACTACGAACTTTTGCCACAGACTCAGGTGGTTTCCACTCCAACACTGCCTCAATCTTCCGAGGATCCACCCGTATTCCTTCAGCAGACACCACATGCCCTAAAACTGTAACTTCTTTCAGCCAAAATTCACACTTTCTGAACTTGGCATATAGCTTTTTCTCCCTTAACACTTGCAACACGACTCGGAGGTGCTCATCATGTTCTTCCTCAGACTTAGAATACACCAAGATATCGTCTATGAACACAGCAACGAACTGGTCCAGATAGGGTTGGAAAACCCAGATCATCATGTCCATGAATGCGGTTGGGGCATTTGTCAAACCAAACAGCATTACCAAGAACTCATAATGCCCGTACCTTATCCGAAAAGCTATCTTGGATATCTGCTTCCTTCACCTTAAGTTGATGATATCCAGACCTTAGATCTATCTTCGAAAATACTGCGGCCCCCTTAAGCTGATCGAACAAGTCATCTATTCTTGACAATGGATACTTGTTCTTGATGGTCAGCTTATTCAACAGCCGGTAGTCTATGCACATACGCATAGTTCCGTCCTTCTTCTTCACAAACAAGACCGGTGCTCCTCATGGTGACACACTAGGTCGGATAAACCCACGATCAAGCAACTCTTGGATTTGTGCCTTGAGCTCAACCAACTCCTTTGGTGCCATTCTGTACGAGGCAATTGACACAGGAGCTGTACCCGGCAGCAAGTCAATTCCGAACTCCACTTCCCTATCCGGGGGTATTCTAGGTAACTCCTCTAGAAAAATATCCATGAATTCTCTTACTGTTCTAACTCCACTAACTCCCCCTTCTTTCGCATCCAAAGCACTAACGAAAGCCAAAAATGCCTTGCACCCTTTCTGAACCATCTTATCAGCCTTTAAAGTAGAGACTACGTTAGATAGTAGTTTCTTATTTCTCATATCATAATTATCGCCTTATCCTCCGCATCCTTAACTCCATTCGCTTAGCTGCACAATCCAATACAGCCCGATGTTCCACTAGCCAGTCCATGCCAAGGATGAGATCAAATTCTCCGAAGGGTAGTTCCATCAAGTCGATAGGAAATATCACTCCCTGAATCTCTAGAGGTACATTCCGAAATATCTTATTCACCACTACAGTTTGACCTAATGGGCTCACTACAGTCATCTCTCTATTAGACAGTTCAGAGGCTATGCCTAGTGTTTCAACTAATCTACATGCAACATAAGAGTGGGAAGAGCCAACATCAATTAAAGCAAAGTAAGGATTGTCAGCTATAAGGAACGTACCGGTTATGACATCCGGTGCATCTCCATCCTCCTTCCAGCTGAACTGCATACACCAGACCTGGCTGTCTCGCCTCTATATTACCAACACCTCTGCCCAGTGTTCCCCGTCCTCTACCAGAACCATTACCTCTGCCAGCCGAACCACGACCTCGCGGTGGCTGCTGTCCTCCTTTTCCAGCCTGATTAGGACCCTGACTTACTGGTCGGCTCCCTTCTATTTTCATGGGACAATCCCTAATCATATGATCCTTGGATCCACACTTGAAACATCCTCCTGTCTTCTTCCAACACTCTCCTAGATGCATCTTTCCACACTGAGCACAAGTACGACATCGCCTTCAGAATAACTCACGCCTCGCGCCCATCAATTTTAGGCCTCTTTTGCACATTCCCAGATGACCCTGCTGATCCAAAACCTCTCTTTTGCCTGTTCCTATCCGTATTCTGTCTCACAGATTCTTTAATCCCTTCGGCTACCTTAGCCTTCTCTACCAACATGGCAAATTCCCGTTCCTGCTGTGGAGCTATCAATAACCTCAGGTTATCCCTCAGTCCGTCCTCAAACTGGACACATCGCTCATGCTCCGTAGCCACTATACCTCGAGCATAACGGCTCAACCTTAGAAATTCTGCCTCATACTCCGCTACGGACTTACTTCCCTGAACCAGCCTTAGAAATGCCTTCCTCTGTGCATCCACCTAACTGGTCCCAATGTACTTCTTCTGGTATGCTGCCTTAAAGTATTCCCAAGTAAGATCATCTTCGGCAGCACCATCCCTAATTATGAGCCACCATTGATATGACTCATCGCGGAGTAGCGACACTACCCCTTTCAGTTTCTCCTCGGCAGTCAGGTCTAAATTATCCATAATTCGCTCCGTCGCTTCCAACCAATACTCAATCGTATTGGGCGTCACACCAGATATACCACAGAAAAACTCAGCTCCATTAGCTCGGAGTCACTCAGGTACAGACTTTCGAGCTCCTATGCCTCCACCTGCTCCAACCACCCTTTCTAGAACTCGCAAAGATCGCTCGTGATATCGCATCATCCCCGTCGATCTTGATATTCCACATCGGTAATGGTAGTGGTGGCATTTCATTTTCGGACCCTTGGCCAGACCTAACGGGCTCCGACACGGTCATTCGGCCTCTACCACGGCCACACACATTACGACCACATCCCCTAGAATTCATGCTTCTGAATCGCGTTTATCTGATTAAAGAATTTTATGAATTAGTTTTTGTTCCACTGATTTATCGCGAACAGTCTTATGCTCAATAGTTCTAAAGAGTAGTTCTTTCGAATACACACACACAGTCTCAAATTCATTCATTCATTCATTCATCACATTCATGAACTTGCGTTCATTACAGAAAAGTGTTGTAGTTGTCATCATTGTTGTTTCCCACTACCCAAGGGTATTTTCATAATTTTATCCTATAGGGATATTCTGGTAATTTTTTTCAAATTAGGTTATTTGAAAATTTTACAAAGTAGAGATTTCTGTCATTTTTACAAATTTGAAATACTTGGTAAGAAAATTCAAGGGTAGTTTGGTAATTTTATAATCTGAGGGTATTTTTGTAATTTTTACAAGCCAGGGGCATTTCGGTAATTTTGTAAAATATGGTTCCCGGTGACTTTTCAAAACAAGGGTATTTTGGAAATTTTTAATTCGAGGGTATTTCGGTAACTTTCCATACGGAGGGTATTTTGGTAATTTACACAGGTTAGGGGTAATTTGGTCAATTTATAAATTAAGGGTATTTTGGTAATTTTTCAAATTAAGCGTACTTTGGAATTTATAATCATGGTTTAACTTTAGAATTTCACAAAACAAGGTGACTGGTCCCTTTCGGGTTTTAGTTACTGAATTTAGCCTGTGATTGAGTCTTCTTGGTTAGGGTGAGCCGTCACTACGCACTGTAGGATTCGAGCGAGAGGAGGTGAGTCACTAGGACTGCTTAAGTACCAAGCTCCCCTCAATCCAATCCTAGACATGCACAACTGTGGTTGCCACACCTTTAACTCTACGACTCGACCACAGTGTTTGTTTGGTTAGACTTTAAATTTTATGTATTTGATTGTTCGAGTAGACTAATCCTAGGGTTTAATAATTCCTATTCTACTAATCTACGTCCCTATAATTTCCCACATACAAATCACAAAAGGGTTAGGAGCACTTACCTGGTGGACTTCGGGCCGGAGACTCAGGTTCCATGCCAGAAAACCTGCTCATTCCTTAGTAAGATCCAATCTTCAAAAGAAAGAAAATGTTTTGGGCCCAAGAAGCCCTCAAGGTCGAGTTTTGAACCTGGCTCTGACACCAAACTGAAACACCCCAAACCCAGCCCACAAGCCCTGACCGGATCTGGCATGCTTCTCGAGTAAAAACATAGTTAAGTTTCGAAAAATGTTTTGAAAATCGTGGTGGTTTGTAGAAAAGTTGATTCGAGTTGTGTTTAATTTTGTGCTAAATCGATAAGTTTCAAAAAAAACCATAAGTTGAAAAGAATACCAAATTTTAAAATTTCATTATTATTATAACTTGAAAAACCGTAGGTAATTGAGTTTCAAAACATTTAATGTTGTTTGTATCATATCGGGAAAATTAAAAACGCATAAAACAATTAAGTATAATGGCCTTATTACATCAACTTATAACCCAAAATAAATCCAAAATACTTAAATATAAAAAATTCAAAATAAAATAAATGCCGAGCTGAACATGGCCACCATTAAGCTCCTGCCGACCCGATCCATTTACCGAGTGTCACCAAAAGATATCCCACAACGGGTGAGTCAATGACTCAATGTGTAATAACCAACACAAATTCCCAATCGATTTAGGCATACAAATCATATATACAAAACATATATAAAAACAATGATGCAATTCGGAACCCAAACCTAGATAGCCATCCTCTACACATCACCCGTACCTGCCATCCCACCGTGGGGATTACTAAATTGACCCTCCATCTACTACACACCATCGAAGGCAGTCGCTGCAGACGACTTGCACATCGCCCTTATAAATTGTGGCATAGCCACCAGATAATTGTGACAAAGTCACCAGATAGTATTTCGTGACATTAGTCACCACATTCAGATTATGTGACATGAGTCACCAGATATTGTGGTAAAAACCACCAGATCACCTCCCCTTTCCATAATCACCCATATGCCCATGCACAATACAATACATGCAAAATCATGCCACATATCTTATTCCATGTTCATAACGAATTCACGTATATGTCATATTCAATATTCATAGCACAATTAACATAGTATTAAAGGTGAACGTACCTGAGTACTCTGTACCATCGTATGGTACCATTAGCCACATCTTTCATACTTTCATTAACATATATATTAAATCAATACCATAAATCTATCAAGAATTAGTGTGGCGCTACACACCTAGTACTAACGCTTTCACTGAATCCTGAAAGTCTACCGAGACTAATTGCACTCCTTCCTAAAAACCAATGTCAGAATCGGCTAGTCTCGAATACTCAATCTAGCCTTGGCCGAATATTCATATTCACTAACCTTGTGGATCTAAATCCCGAAATTATCCTTTTTCTTTGAATATGTCGAAATACCTACAAGGTGTATGTTAGATCTGATTCTAATGCTTGATGAACATCATAAATGGCCTTCGGCCTAAGATTACTCTAGCTTACCTTAGATCTTGAAATCCCGAATGATCTCTTCCTTGTAGTCGACTATAAACAAATCTCAAAAGACCACTCTTCAAACGTTAGCTACATACGAGATAATGGCCCTATGAACATTCGGCCACCCTTAGAAATCAAGGCCAACTATTCTGTTTTGACCACCAAAAGAGAAAGAAAGGAAAACCGATTACTAAGGAAAGAAAATACTTACCACTATTAAAGCACCCTCAGAGAATCTACTTCTGGATCCCAAAGAGAAATGTTTCGGCTAATGCACAAGAAGTGTTTCGGCTTGATGAACACTAGGGAGATTCGACACTTTAATGGTGAAAAGAAAAAGAGAAGGGAATGGGAGCTATAAGGTTCGACTATGGCTCTCAAATGGTGAGGGAATATTCGGCCATATAAGAAAAAGGTGTAGAATTAAGGTTGAAAGAAAGAAAAGAAGGAGAGGAGAAAGTTAGAAGAATTTCGGCACACCCTACTACTATACTTCAAAATCGAAAATGCCACCCCTAGAGTCCTATATTCGGCCACTTGCTCCCCTCTCTCCCTTATCCCTTAATCCCCTCCACCTTAGCCGAATCCTCAAACTCTCCAACCCCATCTATACCTCCTCTTTCTAGAGTCCTCATGCCATCCAACTCTGCCTCTCCTTGCTGCAAAATAAAACTCCAAAAGTGCTCTCCTTGTTGCTCGAACCTAGGCCCCCTTGCACTGCTTGTGGCATCACATTTTAAGGCTTTAAGTGGCGCCTTCCTGCCACTTTACCAAGCTGATTTTTATGTCCTACTTCCCCTACAATTCCTCTTAAGGCCTATCAAGCTTGGCTCCCTTTAATACTTAAAATCGATATTTTCTAAGGCATTTACCTACACTCTGAAGTTCTCAAAAATTCATTCAACATATTCAAACACACATAGGCATGCTACTTCATACAATTAAACAATAATGCACAAGCCCAAAATCCCGGATATAACATTACTAGTACATCCTCAATTATACCCCTAGGAACTCTAATAGTTGTATCAGCCAATTGAATGCTCATCCTAGTTTGTTTGGGTTTTTCAAGACCTAGCTGTTTAAACATTTTATAAGGCATAACATTGATGCTTGCCCCTAAATTAGCTAAAGCATTATTAATAGATAAACCACCAATTAAGCAAGGAATCGTAAAATTCCCTAGATCTTTTAACTTTTGCGGTAGTCTATTTTCTAAGATTGCTGAGGACACTGCATTTAGCTCCACATGCTACGCCTCATCTAACTTCCATTTGTTTGTCAAAAGCTCTTTTGAAAACTTTTTCGAATTGGGCATCTGCGAAAGAGCTTCAATAAATGATATGTTAATATGTAATTTTTTTAAGAGTTTAAGAAATTTACTGAATTTTTCATCTGTACGGTCTTTCTTTGTCGCATTGGAATATGGCACACTAGGTTGGTATTCTATACTTGCCAGTTTTGGTTTCTCATGGCTTATCTCAACCTTACCTTCCTCTACCACATTCTCTTACCTCAATTTTGGTTTATCTAACCCTTCACTATCATGAGCAACTATAACGACCTGAAATTGGGCCTAGTAGAATTGGGCCCAATGGGCCTTGGGCGTAGGAGTGTTTAAAATTTTTTAGAACAAAAGAACAGCATTATTTCGAGTTGGACATATTAAGAAGGTGATTTTGGAAAGTTATGAGGCTTCTAGGAAGTTCCAGGTTCAAGTTAGGCTATAGGTAAATTTTTGTGTTTATGCACTTAAGGGGGAGAAGGTAAGGGGCATCAAGACTTAAGGAAATAAGTGTGCATTTTTCTAGCACAAGGAGCCTATTGGTAAAGGTGGAAAGTGGCATGTGGAATGTACTAATGGTCTAAGGTTCGAATCCCATCTATTGCATTTTTGAGTAATTTTTGTGCTTCTCTTCTATGTGTCGGTCTTGACTTTATTATGGTAAGGAAGACTTTTTATTGATGGAAAGATGGCTAAGGAATATGGTAATGAGGAAAACTAGGGAAAATGAAGGAAAGAAATGAGGGAAAAAGGTAAGAGAAGGGAACATGTTGGCTGAATTTTAGGAGTTGCCAAGGGAAGGAGTTAACATGCATCTTTTTGGCAAAGATGAAATCAGTTTTGGTAAGGGGGTGTGCCAAATTTTGTTAGGCATTTTGAGGAGCTTTTAATTTCTTTTTGAAAGTCTTTTCTTTGTTCATTTGGTACCTCTTTTTCCTTGCCTATAACCGAGACCATTTGAGAGCAATTCTCCCTTCTTCTTTTCATCTTTGCCATAGCTATCTTTATTCTTTTAACATTTTGGTGCTTACCTTCTAAGCTTTTCCCTTGGTTACCGAAAAATAAGTCCCTCTTATTTTTCATCTCCTTCATGGTATTAGCCGAAATTTTGACACTTCTTATGACCATCTCTTCTTTTCCTTTCTCACTATTTCTTCAACCCTTCTCTCATTTTTCTTTAATCGATTTTACATAGAGGCCGAATCATCCTTGTTCTTTTTCTCCAATAGCCGAACCACATAACACTATATCCTTTTTTCTTTTTTTTTCTTTTAGGTGTTGGACACTCTCTCTTCCTTGGCCAAATCAGTAGAGTGTTAGCTTACACTCTTGTCATCTTTCTAACCTTTGGCTTTCGGAAGAGGGTTGGTAAGTAGAATCTCGAAGTACTTTATCAAAGGGCCAATCGATCACCTATCCCTCATAATAAGAGACTCAGATTGTTGGTAAGTGATATAGATTGTTAATCAATCGCAATACTTGGTTGAAGTTGTAAATTGGGCTTTGGACTAATTGTTGACCGATTGTACCATTAGGTAGCGCGGAGAGTATCGTGTTACGGATTCCGAATAAGGTGTGTAATCCCGTATCCTTCCGAATACATGTTTGAAATGGTGTGTAATCTCACACCTCTCTGAATATTTGCATGAAATGTTTTGTGATTCGGTTGAAAGATCAAAAAATCAGAAACCGGCATTTGTGATCACTCGGGCGTGCGTATATTCATAGTGAAAATCGTATTTTGCAATAAAATAGTTTTTGGTTAGCAGCAGTGACGTGATTTTGAAAAATCACAAAAAAAATAGGAGAAATGGAATTAGAGAGTGAATAAGATATTGAATTAAATCTTACTATGTCTAGTTTTATATGAAAGAAACAAAGGAGGAAGAGGAATTTTATATTCTGTGATATTTTAATTTTAGTAAGACTGGTTCTGAATGACTTCATGGTTCCCTGTTCTGTCTTGGAAAAATCATTCAAAAGTGTAAAAAGTGAATTATGAGTTATGACTTATATGTATATATTCCTTAGTGACCTATTTTCAATAGAAATAAGTGGGAACAACATATGAAAACCGTATAGTGAGATATTTGGATTTAGGGTAAGAGAGGTCAGAACCATTGGTCAGTGAAACAAGGGAATCTTTAATGAATAAACTATACTAAATGGCTAAGCCAAAAATTCTGGAAAACTTGTAATAAGAAGATATATGAGTCTAGTTTCAAGGAAAATTTATAGATCTAAATTTCAAGTTTCCTAACTCGAGTTATAGTCAGTCTAGTTAGTATGACACAGATAGATAGTTTCAATTTTTATGCCCCCAAATTAGTGGTTAAGTCTGGATTGCGAAATTACCAAAATACCCTTGGAGGGTAAATTATCGAAATACCCCTGGGTTGTGAGATTACCGAATTAACCTTAGTGGGTAAAATTATCGATTTATCGAAATGCCCCTATGGGCTGATTCATTAAAAGTATTCAATAGTTTAATGGTTGTTATGTATATGTGGATATTTTATGTTATTATATAAGTTGCATCTCTACATATTGCATGGGATGGGAAAATTAAATGAAGAGAAGTATAAACCGGTGGCATTGCCATAAATTCTGATAATGGCTATGTTCCAATTTAAATATGGCTTTGTGCCATTGTGATTAAGGCTGTATGCCGGTTACATTACCGTATATGATTCTGGTGGCTCAGCCACAAATATTATAAATGGCAACTTGACTGCAAATTGGAGAGACTGGCATGGGTTGACTTGATCCCCACAGGAGAGATTGGTTGGTACGGGTGGAGAGATTGGCTGGATGGGATGGGTTGCATTCATATCATTTATTTATTACATGTAAGTGGGCTTAGGCTCAATATTATGCTTTATGGGCTCAGGCCCAAGATATTGCTTTACGGGATTCAGGCCCAATTGATGACGGTAAGGAGATTATACACTGGTTCTAGTAACTCACACCTCATTCTTAATCCTTGTAGGTAATACTCAGTGACGATGACTTGGACCCATGGATGACTCGGTGGAGGCCATACTTTAGAAATAAATGTTTCGAACTTTAGTAAATTAATTTTCTGCTCTATTTCGTTACTTTTGTTATGTTGGGTTTAAATTTGTAATAAGGCCTCTGGGATAAACTTTAATTTGCTTTATGTTTGGACATATTTATTATTTTTCTTAAATTGTTTAAAACGGGATTTTTTTAAATCATTAATAATGGTTTTTCCAAAATAGATTAACAAATGGATTTTATAACTAACTTTTACAAATATTTTTAACTTGCAAAATTTTCTCTTGAATTATCAACGATATTTTCAAAAGTCACGATTTTAAGGTTCATTAGTTCAATTTTTTATTTATCAATCAACCTCTTGAAATTAGTAGTATTTTATCAAATATTTATAACCAAGCTTGTTTTCTTAACCATAACCAAACAATGCCTACTTTAGTACAAATCACAAGGACTTTATACGTTTTCCTCATGTGACATGTCAGATCCGGTCGTACCGCATGGGCCGGGTTTGGGGTGTTACAGCAATAATGGCATGAATTTTCTCCTTTGGGTTAGTTTCAGTGTTTCTTGGCAAGCTGCCTTGTGGTCATTCAGATATGAGTTTAACAAGTTTTCCTAATTGGTTCTCGATTCCTTGAATCGATGCTTGTTGATTTTTGAATGCTGTTTCGGTGTTTTAGAAACGAGTTTCTGACACTGCGATAAATTTGGTTGGCATCTCTTCAAGGTTTGACTTTTTATCTTGTGGGTAGGGTTGCTGTTGAAAGCCTGAAGGGGGTTGTTGTCTCTGATTTCCTTGGCCACCCCATGAGAAGTTTGGGTGGTTCCTCCAACCTGGATTGTAAGTGTTACTATAAGGGTTATTTTGGGGTCTAGAATTATTATCGATATAGTTCATCTGTTCGTTCTCCAAGCCAGGGTTGTAGGGTGAGTAATCTATATTGTTCATCCCTTCTCCGTTTGTATCACACTGCATCACTGGATGTACCTGCGAAGAACCATACAAACCATCAATCTTTTTATTTAACAGTTCTACTTGGTTTGATAGCATGGTCACTGTGTCGAGGTTGAAAACACTGGTGGCTTTTGTTGGCTTTGTCCTCATAACTTTCCACTGATAGTTATTCAGTGCCATCTCTTCTATAAACTCATAAGCTGCTTCAGGGGTCTTGTTATTTAGGGTTCCACCGGTGGCTGAATCAATCAACTGCCTAGTTGAGGGGTTCACACCATTATAAAAGGTTTGAACCTATAGCCACAAAGGTAACCCATGGTAAGGGCATCTCCTTAGTAGATCTTTATATCTCTCCATGAGTCGTAGAGTGTTTCTAGATCCATCTGTACAAAAGAAGAAATATCGTTCCTCAACTTAGTCGTTTTAGCCGGTGAAAATATTTTAACAAAAATTTTTCAGTCATTTGGTCCCATGTAGTATTGATCCTCGTGGTAACGAGTTCAACCACTGTTTAGCTTTGTTCCTTAACGAAAAGGTAAACAACCTAAGGTGAATGGCATCATCAGAAACGCCATTAATTTTGAAAGTGTCGCAAAACTCTAGAAAATTTGCCAAGTGATTGTTTGGATCATCATCCTACAAACCATTGAACTGAACAAATTGTTGAATCATCTGTATCGTGTTAGGTTTCATTTCAAAATTATTTGCAGCAATAACAGGTCTAACAATATTTGATTCAGTTTCTGTTAAATTAGGTTTAGCATAATCATACATAGTACGAGGATCAGGATTTTGATTCACTGGATTTACGGCAACCATAGGAGGTAGCAGATTAATATCAGCCATCTCTTCGGTATTATTGGTTTCATCTTCTTGCTCTTCTTCTATGTATTGTAAGCTTCGACTTATTTCTCTTCGATTTCTGCGAGCGGTACCTTCTATATCACTGTCATAAAGTAATGGTCCTGACGGGTTTCTTCTAGTCATAAACTAAAATTACCTATCAGAAGCAAATAAAAGAAAAATTAGCAAAAAAATAAAAATAAAAATAAATTGTCAATAGTAAAAATGGCTAAAGTAATAAAAATTTACTGTTCTTAATATCTTAGTCCCCGGCAACGGTGCCAAAAACTTGATGGGCTCGAAACTAAGTATTATTTCGACAAAGGCAAGCACACCTATCGAACAGCAGTATAGTTATGGCAAGTCCGAAATATCGTATTCTCAAGGACTAAAATTACTAGTAATAACTATATTTTTATTATCTAGCCTAATAATTAAAGGGATTTATTTTTTATCTAAAATTAACTAACTAATTTAACTAACTAAATGACTATGAACGTGACTGAGAGTGAATTGGGAAAATACTTTTAGACAACTTATATGAGATAGGAAGAATCCACCTAGACTTCACTTATTACTTTTGATTCATATGATTTATTCACTTGACTTAATCCATAGATATCCCTGATTTATGTTAATATATCTTTCAAGACTAAAAACAACTAACTCTAGGTTGACTAATTGAAATCTCTTTCTAATTAAAACCCCTATTGTCGCATTAACTCAATCTCTAGATTCCCTTATTAGATTTGACTCTAATTTGACAGATTTTCGTCGCCCTATTTCTAGGGTTGCAATCAGCTCCGCTTAATTGTGTTGATCTTCTCTTAAACAGGGACTTTTGCTCTACTGAATAAGCACATTCAACTTGGATCAATAATCTGAATTATCAAAACAAGAATAAAAACTCACAATTAAGAATAAGAACAAGTATTTGTCTTATAAATCAAATAATAATAAGATTCATCTAGGTTTCATCCACTTAGATATTTAAGGGATTTAGTTCATACTGATAGAGGGAAACATATTAGAATAGGGAAAACAACAAAACATAAGAAAACCTAAAAACTTCTAAAGAACTTGATGGGAGATCCTTGGTTTTGATGGAGATCCTTGGTATTGATGGAGATCCTTCTCCTAAGTTGTTCCCGACAGCTGTCTTGGAGTATTTTCTGCCTTCTACTCCATGTCCTCTTTTAGGTTGCCCCCCTAAGCTGTCTATATGGGCTTTGGAACACCTCTGTTGGCCCACAAGTAGTCTATTCTAAATAAAATTCAACTCTGATATGGTATGGACACGCCCGTGTGACACGCCCGTGCTCGACTCCTTAGACTGTGCTCAATTTTGCTTGCCACACACGGCCGTGTGGTCTACCCGTGTACGTTGATCCAGGCCGTGTCTCAATTTTGCTCAAAACACACGGCCGTGTCTGATAGCCCAGGCTGTGTGAGTTCCTAAGGTAGGCCAATTTTGTCTCGTTTTGGCCCGTTTCTCATTCTTTTTGTAACACCCTTAAACCGTGTTCGTTGCGGATTAAAGTTCTAGGGCATTACTATGCTTAACACAAATCATATCATTCATTTACATTCATTAAAAGCATGAAAAAAAAATGCATTTCGAGATTATACTACCATAGCAAACTTAAACATTGATATCTTATCATAATCCATTTAAGCCAATTTCGTATACTTGCATATATTTATGTTTTCTGCTCAAAATATATAAACTTAAACTAAATGTATATGCGCTTGTTCAAACCATATTCGAATATGTCAATTTAAAAAAAAACAAACATAGCATAAAACTTCCTATACAAACGGTTAATATAACTTATATAGATCACATAATCTTTGGCATGTTTTATCACTTCTACCAAATCACATTATCAAACCACCCAATTACCTATTCGACATATACCTGTTATTTTAAACTTATCAACATAATAACCTCATGCCACATACACTACTTCATGCCATTAATTTCACATAACCGAATGTATACATGATTACACATCAAATTACTCATTACTATTTCACTTCTGGTTAACACATGTACAAAATACAATTTATGTCAATCATACCTAATCACATTGATACATTCAACTAAACATGCCGAAAGAAATCATCATCATTCCAATGTCACATAGATATTTGAACCATATTTAATCCATTACTAAAATCTCCAATAGTAAATTCATAATTTAACCAACTCAAACCAACTCAAATAAAGAAACCTATACAATCAAATTTAAACTATAAGGGACAAGCAAAACTGATTATTCATAAAAGCAAAACTGATTATTCACATCACTAATACCATGACCACATTACAAATCACACATTCATAAAAGCATAGCCATTTTCGCATGGCATACATACATATACATATCATTCGATCACAACATACGAGATTTAGTCTATACATGCCTTTGACTCAAAAAGTATTCAAAACATATATATATACACCAAAGAGAGTGATAGTGTGGTTGACTTCACCAACGATCCTTCGAGCCTGTAGTTTGACCAAAATCTATAAAGCGAACAAATGAAAACACACAAAGTAAGCTCACTAGCTTAGTAAGTCTTAAGCACATATAATTTTAATGAACGTACATGTAAACATTTTAATCTTCAAGCCTATCATATTATACATAAATATTTCTATATATATATAGTACACTTAGCCGAATACTAGTGTCACATTTGTATCAATTACTATCACTATGTTATCATGAACACTTACTTTATCAACTTCACATATAAGCAATGTACATGCACATTAATGATAGGTTCAACAATATAAAATAAAATACTTGTGGAATTGACCATTTCAGTACATCGTATTTGATTTAACGATAAGAAATTTGCTCACTTCATCCCTTACAAACATAATATGCCAACTCTTACCCGAGCTTTTGACACAAAACATTATATATAACTTACCTTGTTTGATTCTCAAATTTTCCATTTATATCAATTCACCGGCATTAAGCCTGCTAGGCACGGCTTAGAATATGTCACCTAAGACTAAGCTCGCTAGGCACGAAGCCTGAATATGTCATCGGCACTAAGCCTGCTAGGCACTAAGCCCGCATATGTCACCGGCACTAAGCCTGCTAGGCACTAAGCCCGACAAGTAACACCGGCACAAGGCCTGCTAGGCATCAAAGCCTGATAAGTAACACCGGCACAAGGCCTACTAGGCATCAAAGCTCGATAAGTAACACCTAAGACAAGGCACCTTTAGGCTAATAGCCCGAGATATCAACATTTTTAACATTTCAATGCACATTTCAATAACCAATTAAATCACTTAAATTTCATAATTCTATCACATTTCAAACTCAACTAAGCTTATTCACATTTCCTAAATAAAATTGTTACATCATTGTATACTCCGCATATCATATCGATTATACACCTTTACATGGTATTAACAAAACATATCCAATTCAATGTAATACCTTTACATTCAGCTATCACATAAAAATATGCCCAAATTTATCAAACATTGTCATTAAACACATTCACAATTCATTCTTTAATATAATCTAGCTTAAGGACTTACCTCGACTTTCGACGGACAACGTTAACCGGCTAGTCGACAACTTTCATTTTTCCCCAATCCAAGCTCGTTTTTCTTTGTTCTTGATATAGAACACATTAAATTCAACTCATTCAAGTACATTTCAATTCAATTTAATCCCAAAATACATAAACATGCAAATTACCATTTTGCCCCTAAGATTTCACATTTTTACTATTTAGTCCTAATTGTACAAAACATAAAATACACAAAATTTGCCAAGACTAAGCAAGGGCCGAATGTTCACAAGGGCATTATAAGTCCATTTCTTTCATTTATTTTGCAAATAAGCCCCTCTAAAAATTTACTTTTACAAATTAGCCCTAAATACTAAAATTCACTAAAATTTCTAATACAAAACATATCAATCCTTAACATATCTTTAATTTAAAATCATCAAACATCAAAAACCTCAAAAATTCATCAATGGCCGAACCTCATAAACACATGATTCTCAAAAATTCAAGCATGGGTCGGGTAATATACGAAGCAACGATCTCAAAAACGTAAAAATTATTAAAAATCGAGCTCAAACTAACCTTGATTTGGTGCTTCTAATTGCTGAAATTCAAAGGACCAAAAACCCTTTTTCTTTCTCCCATATTCGGCCAAAGAACAAAATGAGATGATAATGGCTTTTTCATTTTATTTTATTTTGTATATAATGGTTATTTAATTAATTTACTAATATAACCTTTAATATAAAATAAACTATTACATATAATAATGGCATATTAATCAAAAGCCATCCACTAACTTATAAAATGGAATATTTACCCACCTAATACCTCAAATTAAGAAGCCATCATCATTCTAGCACTTTACACTAAAGAATGCAACTTTTATGCTTTACGCGATTTAGTCCTTTTTATCAAATTCAATACTTAAACGATAAAATTTTTCTATGAAACTTTCACACACATAAATTCACATATAATAAACACTAAATATAATATTTAAATATTTCTCGAGCTTGGATTCATGGTCCCGAAACCACCGTTCTGATTCGGGTCAAATTCGGTCTGTTACAACTCTCCCCCTTAAGGATTTTTGTCCCCGAAAATCTTACTGTTAAATAACGTCGAATATTGTTGCCTCATTGAGTCCTCAGGCTCCCACGTAGCCTCTTCAACTCTGTGCCGATTCCATAGTACTTTCACTAAGGAAATCCTTTTGTTTCTTAACTCTTTCATTTCCTGAGCTAAGATACGGATCGGTTTTTCCTCATACGTCATATCAGGTTGGATTTTAATCTCAGATGGAGCAATCACATGTGACGGATCTGATTTGTATCTACGGAGCATAGAAACATGAAACACACCGTGTATCTTTTCTAATTTAGAGGGTAGCTTCAACCTATAAGCAACAGGCTCAACACGTTCAATGATTTTATACGGTCCGATGAATCTCGGACTCAACTTGCCTTTCCGGCCAAAACGGAGTACTTTCTTCCACGGAGAAACCTTTAAAAATACTCGATCTCGACCGAAATTCAATGTCTTTACGTTTCAAATCAGATAGGACTTTTGACGATCCAAGTAGCTTTCAAATTGTCTCGATAATAGCTACTTTCTCGGTTTCTTTAATCAAATCAACCCCATGTATTTTGTTTTCACCGAGCTCACCCAATACAACGGTATTTACATTTGCGGCGTACAAAGCTTCAGTAGGCGCCATTTTGATACTAGATTGAAAGCTATTATTATAAGCAAATTCAATCGAGGTAGGTATCGTTCCCACGTACCTTCAAACTCGAGAATGCAACATCTCAACATGTCCTCAAGCATCTGAATAGTTCTCTTGGATTGACCGTCCGTCTGCGGATGAAAGGCTGTACTAAAATGAAGTTTAGTACCTAAAGCATCTTTCAACTTCTTCCAAAATCGCGATGTAAATCTCGGGTCTTTGTCTGAAACAATGGAACTCGGTACACCATGCAATCTCACAATCTGTGATACATACAATTCAGCAAGTTTATCAAGTGTATAGTCTGTATGAACTGGTACAAAGTGAGCTGATTTAGTCAGTCTATCAACTATAACCCAGATAGCATCTTTCTTACTCGGTGTCATAGGGAGACCGGATACAAAATCCATTGTAATTCTATCCTATTTCCATTCAGGTATCACGATTGGCTGAAGTAGTCCAGAAGGCACTTGATGCTCGGCTTTTACTTGCTGACAAATTAAGCATTTTGAAACAAATTCAGATATATCTCGTTTCATACCAGGCCACCAGTAGGATGCTTCAAGTCATTATACATTTTCGTGCTACCCGGATGTATCGACATCTGACTATTATGAGCTTCTTTCAATAACATCTGAATCAAATCCACGTCCCTCGGCACACACATTCGGCCTTTGTATTTCAAGCAGTCATTTTCATCAATTCGAAATTCTGACTCTGCATTATTTTCACACTGAACCCGTTTAATAGTCATATCTTTGTCAGCTTTTTGTGCATCACAAATTTGCTGAATAAACATCGGTCTTGCTTTTAACTCGGCTATGATCGAACTATCACCTGACATAACCATCTGTGTGTTCAATGCACGAAGAGCAAGCAATGATTTTCGACTTAATGCATCTGCAACAACGTTAGCTTTCTCCGGATGGCAGTCAATCACTAACTCATAGTCTTTCAACAGTTCTAACCATCACATTGTCTCAAGTTTAACTCTTTCTGAGTCATCAAATATTTAAGACTTTTGTGATCCGAGTAAACATGACATTTCTCACCGTATAAATAATGACGCCAAATTTTTAATGCGAACACAATAGCTGCAAGTTCTAAATCATGCGTCGGGTAGTTCTTTCATGCGGCTTCAATTGTCTTGAAGCGTAGCTACAACTTTGCCTTCCTGCATCAAAACGCAACCCAAACCATTCAAAGAAGCATCAGAATAAACAACAAATTCTTTACCCGATTCAGGCTGAACTAACACTGGAGCTTCTGTCAAAAGGGCTTTCAACTGATCGAAACTTTTCTGACAATTTTTTGACCACTCAAACTTGACATCTTTCTGTAGTAGCTTTGTCAAAGGTGTAGCTATTATAGAAAAACCTTTCACAAACCATCTGTAGTAGCCCTCAAGTCCCAGAAAACTTCGAATCTCGAAAACATTTTTCGGTGGCTTCCAATCAAGTATAGCCGAGATTTTGTTCGGGTCAACACGAATACCCGATGCTGAAACAACATGACCCAAGAAACTGACTTCATTCATCCAAAACTCACACTTACTAAACTTTGCATACAACTGTTGATCTCACAAAGTTTGTAACATAATCTCAAATGCTCGGCATGCTCGGTTTCATCTTTAGAGTAGATTAGTATATCATCAATAAACACTACTACAAACCGATCTAAAAATTGCCTGAAGACCTGATTCATCAAATCCATAAAAACAGTAGGTGCATTAGTAAGCCCAAAAGGCATAACCAAAAACACAAAATGTCCGTACCTAAATGCGAATGCGTCTTTGGCACATCTGTATCTCGACTCATGAATCGATAATAACCCGATCTCAAATCTATCTTCGAAATCTGAAGCCCTTTCAATTGATCAAACAAATCATCAATCCGAGGTAACGGTACTTATTCTTTATAGTTACCTTATTCGGTTGTCGATAATCAATACACATTCGCATTGTTCCATCTTTCTTTTCACAAAAGAACTGGTGCACCCAAGGAGAGAAACTTCGGTCGTGCAAAACCCCTATCATTAACTCTTGCAACCGTGCTTTCAATTCTTTTAACTCAGTAGGTGCCATCCGATACGGAGCTATCGAGATCGGAGTCGTTTTGGTGCTAATTCAATGCCAAACTCAATCTCTCGATCTGAGGTAAACCCGGTAATTCTTCGAAACACATCTGGGTATTTACACACAACTGGTACAGATTCAATCTGCTTTTCAGATACTTTATTATCCAATACATAGGCCAAAAAAGCTTCGCACCCTTTTCTCACATACTTTAGGGCCAACATCGAGGATATTATTGTAGGAAACTCACTTAAATCACTGGATTTAATTCTGATGATCTCGCCGTTCTGACATCTCAAATCAATAAGTTTTCTTTTGCAATTCACCACTGCATCATGTGAAGTTAGCCAATCCATTCCCAGAATTATATCGAACTCATCGAAAGGCAACAACATTAAATTAGCTGGGAAACAATAATCTCGAATTATCAACGGGCAACCTTTACACACTTCATTTACAAGTACGCATCTACCCAAAGGATTGGACACATGAATCACAAACTCAATAGACTCAACTGGTAGAGTCTTACCGAACACTAGAGTTTCACACACATATGAATGAGTCGAACCAGGATCAATCAATGCAATCACAGTAATATCATAAAGGGTGAAAGTATCGGTAATGACATCGGGAAGAAGCATCCTCTCGCTCGTGTAGCATAAGCTCGATAGGTGCTCGGCCTCGATTGAACTACTGATGTCCTTCGTCCCTCTCGACTACCACCTACTTTCTTTGGAAGGTTTGGGTGGTCGACCCGTCTTGGCATGCTTCTCGGTCTAGTGTTCTGAACCGTATTCTGATCGGCTAACATCGGGCACTCTCGAATAAAATAGTCCGACGATCCACATTTAAAGCAGGACCGATCACGAACCCTACAACTTCCAGAATGCCATTTCTCGCAATGTTTACACTCGACCCGGTCCAGTGGAACGTTACCAATGCTGGCTATCGAAGTGGCTCGATAACTCCCTGGAGGTCGATCACGTCTAGGTAAGTCTGAAGTAGCTTTATGTCGGTTGGAGTCATCTCTGAATTTCTTAGGCACCGAATGGTAAGTCTTACTCGTTGATCTCTTACGAGTATCTCTAGCTTCTATTTCAGCTTTTCTTTTCTCTTTTTCGAGCTCTTCAGCCTTACAAGCCCGCTCGACTAGTATCACAAACTCTTTGATTTCAAGAATACCGACCAATAACTTTATATTTTCATTCAAACCGTCTTCAAATCTTTTGCACATAATGGCTTCAGTAGAAACACACTCTCTAGCATATCTGCTAAGTCTGATAAATTTCCGTTCATATTTTGTCACAGTCATTCGCCCATGTTTTAGTTCAAGAAATTCTTTTCGTTTTTGATCGATGAATCTCTGACTGATATATTTCTTACGGAACTCAATTTGGAAGAAGTCTCAAGTTACTTTTTCTTTTGGAACTACGGATACCAGTGTGTTCCACCAGTAATAGACAGTGTCCCGAAGTAGAGATATAGCACACTTTAGGCATTCATCTGGCGTACAAGATAACTCATCGAGTACCCGAATAGTGTTATCAAGCCACATCTCACTTCGTTCGCATCGTCATTATCATTGGCCTTGAATTCCTCGGCCCATATTTCCGATTTTATCAGCGGAGGCTGCTAGATCTCATCGGATCTATCATCGAAGTCTTGAAGGTACCGGAGTTGGATTATTTGGGGTGGAGGTTGTTGTACAACCAGTTATTCTCGAACAAACCGGGTAAACCATTCATTCATCATTTGGTAGAAGGCTTGTTTAGCCTCCCCTCGTGGTTACCGTGATCCGTCGAGAGTCTAATGGCACCGATCCACATCCGAGACCAGCGCAACGCTCTCCACATCATCACCTCTGGCTCTATCGGGATCTAATCCATTTACTATATAGAATATAATTGAAATTGTCAGAAGTCACCACACTATCATATATACAATACAAAGGCATGTATAGCAAGACTCTTACATACTACGGTAGTCCTAGAATCGACTAAACCGTAGCTCTGATACCAATAAAATGTAACACCCTTAAACCGTGTCCGTTACCGGATTAAAGTTCCAGGGCATTACTATGCTTAACACAAATCATATCATTCATTTACATTCATTAAAAGCATGAAAAAAAATGCATTTCGAGATTATACTACCATAGCAATCTTAAACATTGATATCTTATCATAATCCATTTAAGCCAATTTCAGATATACTTGCATATATTTATGTTTTCGCTCAAAATATATAAACTTAAACTAAATGTATATGCGCTTGTTCAAACCATATTCGAATATGTCAATTTAAAAAAAAACAAACATAGCATAAAACTTCCTATACAAACGGTTAATATAACTTATATAGATCATATAATCTTTGGCATGTTTTATCACTTCTACCAAATCACATTATCAAACCACCCAATTACCTATTCAACATATACCTGTTATTTTAAACTTATCAACATAATAACCTTATGCCACATACACTACTTCATGCCATTAATTTCACATAATCGAATGTATACATGATTACATATCAAATTACTCATTACTATTTCACTTCTGGTTAACACATGCACAAAATACAATTTATGTCAATCATACCTAATCACATTGATACATTCAACTAAACATGCCAAAAGAAATCATCATCATTCCAATGTCACATAGATATTTGAACCATATTTAATCCATTACTAAAATCTCCAATAGTAAATTCATAATTTAACCAACTCAAACCAACTCAAATAAAGAAACCTACACAATCAAATTTAAACCATAAAGGACAAGCCATTTTCGCAAACTATCATGATCATTATCCCTTTACTTTAAAGTAAGTGAAAGATCACTTAATCTAATACCTTACTTACATATGCTTAAACCATAAAATAAACCTTTGAATTTAACATAAAGCAAAACCGATTATTCACATCACTAATACCATGACCACATTACAAATCACACATTCATAAAAGCATAGCCATTTTCGCATGGCATACATACATATATATATCATTCGATCACAACATAAAAGATTTAGTCTATACATGCCTTTGACTCAAAAAGTATTCAAAACATATATATATATACCAAAGAGAGTGATAGTGTGGTTGACTTCACCAACGATCCTTCGAGCCTGTAGCTTGACCAAAATCTATAAAACGAACAGCGAAAACACACAAAGTAAGCTCACTAGCTTAGTAAGTCTTAAGCACATATAATTTTAATGAACGTACATGTAAACATTTTAATCTTCAAGCCTATCATATTGTACATAAATATTTCTATATATATATAATACACTTAGCCGAATACTAGTGTCACATTTGTATCAATTACTATCACTATGTTATCATGAACACATACTTTATCAACTTCACATATAAGCAATGTACATACACATTAATGATAGGTTCAACATTATAAAATAAAGTATTTGTGGAATTGACCATTTCAGTACATCGTATTTGATTTAGCGATAAGAAATTTGCTCACTTCATCCCTTACAAACATAATATGCCAACTCTTACCCGAGCTTTTGACACAAAACATTATATATAACTTACCTTGTTTGATTCTCAAATTTTCCATTTATATCAATTCACCGGCATTAAGCCTGCTAGGCACGAAGCTTAGAATATGTCACCCAAGACTAAGCACGCTAGGCACGAAGCTTAGAATATGTCACCAAGCACTAAGCACCTGAGCACTAAGCCCGAATATGTCACCAAAGACTAAGCACGCTAGGCACTAAGCCCTATAAGTAACACCGCACAAGGCACGCTAGGCATTAAAGCACGATAAGTAACACCGCACAAGGCACGCTAGGCATCAAAGCTTGATAAGTAACACCCAAGACAAGGCACCTAGGCTAATAGCCCGAGATATCAACATTTTAACATTTCAATGCATATTTCAATAATACCATAACCAATTAAATCACTTAAATTTCATAATTCTATCACATTTCAAACTCAACTAAGCTTATTCACATTTCCTAAATAAAATTGTTACATCATTGTATACTCCGCATATCATATCGATTATACACCTTTACATGGTATTAACAAAACATATCCAATTCAATGTAATACCTTTACATTCGGATATCACATAAAAATATGCCCAAATTTATCAAACATTGTCATTAAACACATTCACAATTCATTCTTTAATATAATCTAGCTTAAGGACTTACCTCGACTTTCGACGGACAACGTTAACCAGCTAGTCGACAACTTTCGTTTTTCCCCAATCCAAGCTTGTTTTTCTTTGTTCTTGATCTAGAACACATTAAATTCAACTCATTCAAGTACATTTCAATTCAATTTAATCCCAAAATACATAAACATGCAAATTACCATTTTGCCTCTAAGATTTCACATTTTTACTATTTAGTCCTAATTGTACAAAACATAAAATACACAAAATTTGCCAAGACTATGCAAGGGCCGAATGTTCACAAGGGCATTATAAGTCCATTTCTTTCATTTATTTTGCAAATAAGCCCCTCTAAAAATTTACTTTTACAAATTAGCCCTAAATACTAAAATTCACTAAAATTTCTAATACAAAACATATCAATCCTTAACATATCTTTAATTTAAAATCATCAAACATCAAAACCTCAAAAATTCATCAATGGCCAAACCTCATAAACACATGATTCTCAAAAATTCAAGCATGGGTCGGGTAATATCTGAAGCAACGATCTCAAAACGTAAAAATTATTAAAACCGAGCTCAAACTAACCTTGATTTGGTGCTTCTAATTGCCGAAATTCAAAGGAACAAAACCCTTTTCTTTCTCCCATATTCGCCAAAGAACAAAATGAGATGATAATGGCTTTTTCATTTTATTTTATTATGTATATAATGGTTATTTAATTAATTTACTAATATAACCTTTAATATAAAATAAACTATTACATATAATAATGGCATATTAGTCAAAAGCCATCCACTAACTTAGAAAATGGAATATTTACCCACCTAATACCTCAAATTAAGAAGCCATCATCATTCTAGCACTTTACACTAAAGAATGCAACTTTTACGCTTTACGCGATTTAGTCCTTTTTATCAAATTCAATACTTAAACGATAAAATTTTTCTACGAAACTTTCACACACATAAATTCACATATAATAAACACTAAATATAATATTTAAATATTTCTCGAGCTCAGATTCGTGGTCCCAAAACCATCGTTCCGATTAGGGTCAAATTCGGTCTGTTACACTTTTCAACTCCCTAAGCTCTCCTGAGTGTAAAACATGAATTTAAAGGATTAGGAGCATCGAATTCATTAAATCTAATGAGAATTCATCCAAAAATAAGCCAAGCATGGGGTTAAAATATGAATAAATTGAGGTTTATCACTAAACAACTAGCCCATTGGTGTCACCTATGCATAGAAGCTTCCAAATGACTTTTTGGTTATTTCAACAGCCATTTGAGTTCAATTAAGTGTAATTAAGATGATTGCTTTGAGTCCATTCGGCTGGAACATATTTAGCCTATAAATTGTTGTTTTTGTAATCATTTGAAGGTTACTCAATTTTAGACTTTTGATCAATTATGAACTTTTGTTCATTGGTGAGTGTTTCAACTCCCTTTGTTCTCTCTTGACTCTATTGACTTATCAAGACTTTCTTGTGGCATCAATCCTGTCAATTTCAAACTTATCACTTTACTAAAGTGTGGCGTTCAATCTTATATCGTTAGTTCCTATCTCTCATAGATAGTGGGTCACGAATAACTATCATCTTCATTTCGAGCTAACATAAGATTTGGGTCGATATTGCATATAATACCGTTCTTTCTTTAGCCTTGAACATAAACCTACCCTATAACAGCCCGATTTTGGGGCTAGTCAAAATAGTGGTTTTAGGACTACTAGTTCAAGTTGGATAAAATTATTTTAATATTATTTTATGTGTTATATGCATGAAAATTTTGGTGCTTTAATTCTAGCGATTGTATGCTTAATTGCAAAAAAGGACTAAATCGTATAAAGTATGAAAGTTCTATTTTACAAGCTAGAAGTGTCTAATAGCTATGTAATATTTAATTGGAGGTCTTTAAAGTGCAATTAGACCACCTTAAAGGTGATGGCCGGCCAAGGGAGACAAAGGCATTAAATTGGTCAAAAATTTGGTGATAGTAGGTGATTAAAATGAATAAAATAAGATAAATAAAGAAGATGTCATCTTTTACTATTCTCATTTCTTCTCCCACCAAAATTTGAAGAGAAATTAGAGGTTTTTGGAGTTCAAACTTTCAGCCAAGCTATTCCTTTGCAAGTAAGTGATTTTAGAGGTCTTTCTTGATAATTTTTATACTTTTAAAACCCCTAAAGCTTAAGCTAGCTAATGGAGGGACTATTTTGTAAAATGGTTAAAAGCTTAGGGATTTTCCATGAGAGTGTTTATGTTGTTTTCTAAATTTTTATGGAAGAAAATGAATGTTGGTGGGTTAAGGAATAACTTTTGTGAAAGGTTTTTCCATGAAAACACCTAAATGGGACTTATTTGTAAAGGTTGTAATTGAGTAATAAATGCATGAAATGATTGGTTTTGTGAGTTGTTATAAGCAAAATAAATGTTCAGCTAGACTTGTTTAATAAGAAAATGTGATGAAAAACAATTTATGAGCCCATTGGCAAAATCATAATTTTGCCAAAGTATAAGGGCAAAATGGTCATTTTTGCCTATGTAGAAATTTTGATGTGTCATGAGTTAAGTAGTGATTAAATGAGTAAATTTTACTATTATAGATCAAGAAGAGAGTGAAAACAACCTTGACTGGCGAAAAGGCAAGGTTACGGTTTAAACCGTCGATTAACACATTTTACACTGAGGTAAGTTTATGTGTAAACGATACATCTTTAATACATATGTTGTTACTTATTGATGCATTGTATGGATGTCAATACTTATTGGTGAGATAGATTGAAAATGATAGAAATGAGTAGTTCTCGAATGAACTTCAGAATAGAAATGTGAGTATGGATAAATATCTGTAAATATGTAATTGTTGGTGGGCTGTGTGTGATACCACCTTGCTATTCATTCACGATGAGCTATGTGCGATACCATCGTTTACATTACCAATTGGTGGGCTATGTGCGATACCATCGTAATTATTATTGTTGGTGGGCTATGTGCGATACCACCGTGATTATCATTGTTGGTGGACTGTGTACGATACCTCCCTATTATTGATTAATGGTGGGCGGTGTGCGAAACCACCGGGTACTTATTATCATTCTAAGGGGTTTATCAAGAAACTTGTTTAAGTAAATATTTTATGTGACTTTGAGATGATAAGTGCAGGGCATAAGTACAAATAAATTTGAGCAATGTATATGATATGGTTGGGATGTGATAAGAGTTGAGATGAGTAATCATGTTTATGATAATGTGAATTGTTCTTACATAGTATGTAATGTTTTCGATTGATTAGCATACGGTATGATGCATATTGTTTACATGTAGACTTACTAAGATTAAAGCTTACTCCTTTTCTTTTCCCTTGTTTTATAGTGTCAAAGAGCCAGCTTGGGATGCGAAGATAATCAGAAGATCACCCACACTATCAGCACATCTTGGTATATTTAGACTTAACATTTTGAGTATGGCATGTATAGGGGCTAGACTTAGTGAAATGTCATGTTGTGTGTTAGCTCTTTTAAAAATGAACTATTTTGTATAAGGCCATAGTTGATGGCCCATTATTATTAATCTATGAAAAGATGAGGTTATTCATAAATGTGTATGTTGCATGATTGGGTTGCTTGGTTAAAGTATGCATGGATGGGTTGATGGTTAAATGTGATTTATGTTTGTATGAGTTAGGGTGATAAAAGAGCTTGGCAAATAGCCTTGTTCTTGTCCACACGGGTAGACACACGGGCATGTGTCTAGGCCGTGTGTGACACACGGTCAGCCTCATGGATGTGTGGTTAGGCCGTGTGCCCCTGCATGTTAGTTTTACAAGTCAGTATGCTTAGTAGTAAACACACTGGCAAAGACACAGCCATGTGTCTCAGTCATGTAGAAGGCATAACCATGGTCATGGGCGTGTGCCTAGGCCGTGTGAAGTTTGCACCTGAAATTGGAATTTAATTTGCCACACGGTCGAAGGAAACAGACGTGTGCCTAGGCCGTGTGACATTTTTGGGTTGATGATGTCAGAAACAGAATGCTAAGGTTTTGGCAAACGGGCTAAGACACGGGTGTGTCGAGGCCATGTGAGGGACACAGGCGTGTGTCCGATCGTGTGAAAACCCCTATAGGTTCGAATTGAGAAATAATTCCACATGGGTATGGAACACGGGCGTGTGATATGTCACACGGGCGTGTCCTTCTATAATAAACCCAAACCCGGCCCAAACATTAGGACCGAATATGGGTCATTACGAAGAAGAACTTTTTGAAACCCATTTTCAAAATCCACTCAGCTTTGTTGAAAACTGCTCGTTTTAAGTTACCTTGCTGAAAAGTTTACTTAGTCCAAATTCGAAAATTTAATTAAGTCAAGTTATTATAAAATTTCGTGTGTGCTGATAGCACGATAAAACATTTTTCGTGTTAATTTAGAAAAACGTGTGATTCAATTTTATAGAAAAAAATATCCATCATATAAGAAAATAACTAAAGTAAAGTATAATGAGGCCTTATTACATCCAAAATAAAACAACCCAATAACCAAATTTAAAATAACTAAAATTAAAGTCCATTTAATTTTAAATCCACCGCATGGCCTCCTCAAGTCCCTCCGGCTCCGTGTCCGCGATCTAAGCATCACCTGAAAATAATAATGGAGGAGGTGAGTCACCAAGACTCAGTATGTAACCCTTCCCCCGTTGTAAAATATTTTTCATACACAACAAATAACATTTAATATGCAGAATATTTAATTCCCGACCTAGCCAACCATACGCCACTGTCTACCCCGTTGTGGTACCAAACCACTGGTGGTGCCAAACCACTGGTGACATATAGTCACAATGTGTTACCAAAACACCGGTGTCCGTGAGACACAAATCGGGTGATGGGGCCAACCCATCGTGTGATACCAAATCACCGGCGACGATCCCATATCTCAAGTGGGGCCAACCCACGGTGGTGTTAGCCATGTGGACAAGTCACTATTGAGGTACCAAACCTCTGGAGGTACCAAACCTCTGGTGACATATAGTCACGGTGTGTTACCAAAACTCTGGTGCCCGTCGGCACGATTAATCTGCCCCTCCACTCATCAACCCACATCACAATCATAACGAGATCATACATTTATCACATGTATTAAATAAATCATGCTTCCCAAAAGCATCATAATAATCTCATATAAATAGAGACTTACCGAGGTCCTTGCTTGTACCATTTAAGGTACCAAATCCAAATCTACATCAAGCGATTTACAAACAACAAATATTTATCACACATATTAATCGATATAAGTGTGTATGTACACACCGTCACCACCGAGTGATCTAAATCCCGAATGAAGGAGTCGACCACCTTAGATTTCTTTGTACCTACATTCGACCAACCATGGGTTAGCCTATGGCCTATTCGCCAAAATAAACAATTTAAAGGGTTCTCCTTTTGAACCCGAATCCTTACCCGAAAGTCTTGAGTATCACCCTTTTGCTTCACCACCCTAAAATCGGCACTAACCAAATTAGTAGCCTTGACAATCGATTAACAACTACTTAACTAAAGTAGATCTTACCATTACTTACCAACTAAATAACCGAGAAAGGAGGGTTAGATCTCTGCTTGTGAATCCGGAGTTCCTAGATGAAATCGGTTCAAAAGAGTGGTTAGTTCTCGCTTGCAAATGCCGAAATTCGCTTTTCTCTAACCCACAATCGACGAGAGAAAGGAAAAATATGAAAAGAGTGTTCGGCCATCACTTACCTTTGCTACAATCGAATATAGGAGAAATCCGAAACCACTATACTATTCGCCAAGTAGAAAAAGAGAAGGAATTTCGGCACTTTGATAGGTATTAGATTCGGCTATGATTGGCTTTAAACAAGGCTGACTTTTAGTGAGAAAAAGAAAGAAGAAAGGTAAATAGGGAATTGGTGATTCGGCTAGTAGGAAATAAAAGGAGAAGGGATTTAAAGAATGAGGTTTCGGCAAGGAGGAGTTGTGAGGGTTTCGGCTATGGTTTTGAGGGAATGGAATGATAAAAGAAAATGAGGAGAAAGGGCTTTGAATTTTTCGGCTAAGCAAATTGAAAAAAGAAAATCAAGGTGATCACTTAGATGCTTTTATAAGCATTCACAACTCCCCTCTTCCACAAGTCCTTGCAGTCCCACTCCTCCTCAACAAGGAGTCCAAGATTCATCTTACTTCCTTAATTCACTCTAGTCCACTTAATTTAAAACCATTCAAATAATTTGAATACTCTAATAATAATCCAATAATAATTCTTTTAATCTTCATAATCTTCTTGATTATCCTTAAAATAAAAATGCTCATATTATCTATTAATAATAATTAAAGAGTTTAAAGGAGAGAGGACTCTCCCTCAAGTGCAAATCCAACATATTGCCAAAAGAGGATTTTCATGACTCGAACACAAGCTCTCCTTGCTCCTTGGTGGCGTCACATGTAGCTCTTAAGTGGGCTTACTTTGCCACTTAGTCTAGGCTCATTTTATGTCCAAATTATCCCCATTTATTCTTATAACACCCTCTTGCTAAGGCTCCCTACCTTAAAAGTTAAAAACTAAAATTTCCTACCAAATCGAGCCAACACAAAGCCTTAAATTGATCATTATTATTCCATAAATAATGACACAGCAGTTCATACATAAGAAAAATGATTAAATTCCAAATAACCCTATTTTTGGGATGTTACAGTTCTACCCCCCTTAAAATAAATTTCGTCCCGAAATTACATAACTAAAACAGATGAGGGTATTGCCGTCGTATCACATCCTCGTGTTCCACGTAGCTTCCTCAAAGACCATGGTTCCGCCATAGCACTTTCACTAAGGGCATGACTTCCCACGCAGAACCTTTATATCTCTATCCAAGATCTGAACCGGTTCCTCCTCAAAAGATAAGTCTGCGTTAACCTCGATTTCTGTCACAGGCACCACATGTGATGGATCTGACCGATACCGTCTTAGCATTGATACGTGAAAGACGTCATGTATCTGACTTAACTCTGCCGCGATTCGGTGATAAGCTACCGGTCCTACTAAACTTCATCTTCAGTATATGGGCCAATGAATCTTGGGCTCGCCTTCCTTTTCGCCCAAATCTTAACACCTTTTTCCAAGGCGACACCTTCAGGAAGACCTTATCCCTACGGCATACTCCATTTCCTTGCGCTTAAGGTCAGCATAGGACTTCTGTCTATCTGATGCTTCCTTAAGACGAGACCGAATCACCTTGACTTTGTCTTGAGTCTCTGCTACCAATTCTGGGCCCAACACTTGTCGTTCACCCAACTCCGTCCAACACGTCGGAGTTCGGCATTCCGTCCATACGATTGCTTCGATGGTGCCATCGAATACTCGCTTGGTAGCTATTGTTGTAGGCGAACTTCGGCTAAAGGTAGAAACTCCTCCCAACTACCTCGAATTCCAAGACACAACCCTCAAAGATATCTTCTAAGATCTGATGACCCTTTCGGATTGCCGTCGATTGAGGATGGAAAGTCGTCTTTGAAATCCAACCGCGTACCAACGCTTGATGTAACGCTTTCAAAACCTCGATGTGAACCTTGGGTCCCTATCTGAGATAAGCGACACGGTACACCATGCAATCGACTATCTCGACCACATACAACTTTGCTAGTTTACGGGTGAGTAGTCCATTCTCACCGGTATGAAGTGAGTGATTTGGTCGACGGTCCACAATTACCCAAATCGCATCTTTCTTCTTTGGGCGTAAGGGTAGCCAATGACGAAATCCATAGTGATCCGCTCCCACTTCCATTGAGGATCTTTCTGGGTTGAAGTAGCCCCGATGGTAATCGGTGCTCGGCCTTAACTCGCGACACGTCAAACACTTCCCTACGAATTCCGTTATCTCACGCTTCAACCCGGGCCACCAGAACTGTTTCCGTAGATCTCCATACATCTTGCTTCCTCCCGGATGCATAGCGTATGGGCTGCTATGAGCATCCTGGAGAATTTTTCGCCTCAACTCCATATCTTTTGGCATACAAGGCCGTCCTTGAAAACATAGCACACCATCACCAGTCACACTATACCCTTCTAAACCACCATCCTGAACTTGCATTCTCTTAGCATTTAACCCTTCATCCACCAATTGTTTATCCTTAATCTCCTCGATCCACGTTGGCTTAACTTGAAGCTCTGCCAAAAGGCTTCCATCGTCATATAGGCTCAACTGAGCAAACATTGCCCTCAAGTCCGCCACAACCTTCCGGCTCAACGCATCAGCCACCACGTTAGCCTTACCCGGATGATATTCGATGGAACAGTCGTAGTCCTTTAACAGCTCAATCCATCGACGCTGTCTCAGATTCAGATCTTTCTGAGTCAGAAGATACCTCAAACTTTTGTGATCCGTGTAAATTACCGACTTCTCCCCATAAAGGTAATGTCTCCATATTTTCAAGGCGAAGACGACCGCGGCTAACTCCAGGTCGTGAGTTGGATAGTTAACCTCATGCGGTCTCAGCTGACGGGACGCATAGGCTACTACCTTCCCGTCTTGCATCAACACACACCCCAAACCAGTGTGAGATGCATCACAATAAACGGTGAACAATTTCCCCGCCTCGGGTTGTACTAGAATCGGAGCTTCCGTCAGAATCTTCCTCAACTTATCAAAGCTTTCTTGCTGCTTCTCCAACCATACAAATGGAACACCTTTTCTTAGCAACTTAGTCAACGGCGCTGCGATCAGAGAGAACCCTTCCACAAACCTCCGATAATACCCTGCTACACTCGGTGCCACTCCTGACACACCCCGGAACACCTCAGCTCCGTTGGACCGAATTCGCTCGGGAACAGATTTTCGAGCTCCTAAATTTCCACCAGCCCCAGCCACCAATTCAAGGACTTGCAACACAGCTTGCGATCCTGCCTCTCCTCCCGTCGATCTCGCTCCTGCTCCAAAAGCTGGAGGTGGTGGTGGCGGTGGTACATCATTTTCAGAACCTTGCCCCGACCTGACGGGTTCAGACACCGTCATCCTACCCCTATCGCGTCCACGGCGTCCACGTCCTCTAGAACTCATTCTATCTACTGCGCTTTTAATCTGATTAAGAGGAATTTTATGTATTAGCGTTTGTTCCACTTCGTTACTCGCGAAGAAATTTTATGAAAAGTTGAATAAGGGTTCTTTCGATCAACAATGTTTTAAGTATTCTATCCTAGTTCACACAAAAGGCCACATTCATTCCCTAACACTTTCCATACCTATTCGCTCTTCGGACATTTCTGCCCATTTCTAACCCAGGGATATTTTCGTCCTTTTTCCTCTGAGGGTGTTTTCGTAATAAAAGGGATTTTAAAACTTTAGTAAAGTAGGTTGTTTTTTTCAATTCCCAACCTTTGGAGGTATCATTAAAATTGATAAGGTTTGAAGTTATGGCATTATTTGGAAACCACGGGTATTTTGGTAATTTTGTCCATCGGGGGTAATTTTGTAATTTTGTAAATCAAGGGTGTTTTAACCATTGTAAAACTCGAGGTCCTTTTGAGAATTTTTTTCTTAAAACGGTGATATTGCAAAAATTTTGTACTCGAGCGTTTTGGTAATTTTACACGTTGAGGCGTTTTAGTAATTCTCCAAAACCAAAGTGTTTCATTCTTGATTTCCAAAGTGGGTTGAATATTTGAGAAGTGGTTAAAATTTTGGACTAAATCATTGAGTTGATGTTTCATGAACCAAGGGTATTTTAGTAATTTTACCCTAAGGGCATTTTCGTAATTTTCCACAAATAGAACTTTTCGAGGAAAACGTTGTAAAAAGAGTTGTTCTTACTTTTGAAGGAGTGATTTGAAAAGTTTTAAGACCAAGTTTTGTTGTTTCCTTCCTTTTTCAAAAATCAAGGCTAATTCCCTTTCGGGTTTTAGTCATTATGTTTAGCCTATGACCGAACCTTCTTGGTCAGAGTGAACCCAAGCTACGCACCAGGCAGGTTTCGAGTGGAGAGGAGGTGAGTCACGTGGACTGCTTAAATACCAAGCTCCCACCGAACCTTTCTAGACATGCGCACAGAGGTTACCACACCATGAGCCCTCCGAGTTAGGGTGAACCCAAGCTACGCACTGGTAGGACACTGCGAAGAGGTGGTGAGTCACTCGGACCGCTTAAATACCGTGCTCTTCCTGTTCCAATCCTAGACATGCGTCTGAGGTTACCACACCCTAGCTCAATGACTTAGCCATAGGTTGGTTTCGTTCTTTAAGTCTTATTTACATTTGTGTGTTTGAGTAATCTAATCCTAGGGTTCAAGTTCCTATAAGTCTATCTCGTTCCATGCTTCCTACCCTTCTACGAATATAATTCACACAGAGGTTTAGATGTACTTACAGGCGGATCGGTCTTGGAGACTCGGGCCATCTTTTTAAAACCCAAAAACAATTAATAAGGCCTACTAAAACATTTTTGGGCCTTGGGCCCCATGAAGTTTTGAACTGGCTCGATACCAATTTGTAACCCCAAACCCTACCCAAACGTTAGGACCGAATATGGGTCGTTATTGAAGAAGAACTTTTGAAACCCATTTTCAAAATCCACTCGACTTTGTTGAAAACGCTTTCGTTTTAAGTTACCTTCTTTGAAAAGTTTACTTAGTCCAAATTCGAAAATTTAATTAAGTCAAGTTATTATAAAATTTCGGTGTGCTCGATGGCACGATAAAACATTTTTCGAGTTAATTTAGAAAACGTGTGATTCAATTTTATAGAAAAAATATCCATCATATAAGAAAATAACTAAAGTAAAGTATAATGAGGCCTTATTACATCCAAAATAAAACAACCCAATAACCAAATTTAAAATAACTAAAATTAAAGTCCATTTAATTTTAAATCCACCGCATGGCCTCCTCAAGTCCCTCCGGCTCAAGTGTCCGCGATCTAAGCATCACTGAAAATAATAATGGAGGAGGTGAGTCACCAAGACTCAAGATGTAACCCTTCCCAGTTGTAAAATATTTTCATACACAACAAATAACATTTAATATGCGAATATTTAATTCCCGACCTAGCCAACCATACGCCATCTTGTCTACCCGTTGTGGTACCAAACCACCGGTGGTGCCAAACCACTGTGACATATAGTCACAATGTGTTACCAAAACACCGGTGTCCGTGACACAAATCGGGTGATGGGGCCAACCCATCGTGTGATACCAAATCAACGGCGAGGCGATCCCATATCTCAAGTGGGGCCAACCCGGTGGTGTTAACCACGAGGACAAGTCACTATTGAGGTACCAAACCTCTGGAGGTACCAAACCTCTGGTGACATATAGTCACGGTGTGTTACCAAAACACTGGTGCCCGTCGGCACGATTAATACTGCCCCCTCCACTCATCAACCCACATCACAATCATAACAGAGATCATACATTTATCACATGTATTAAATAAATCATGCTTCCCAAAAGCATCATAATAATCTCATATAAATAGAGACTTACCGAGGTCCTTGCTTGTACCATTTAAGGTACCAAATCCAAATCTACATCAAGCAGATTTACAAACAACAAATATTTATCACACATATTAACTGATATAAGTGTGTATGTACACACCTGTCACCACTGAGTGATCTAAATCCCGAATGAAGGAGTCGACCACCTTAGATTTCTTTGTACCTACATTCGGCCAACCATGGGGTTAGCCCTATGGCCTATTCGATCAAAATAAACAATTTAAAGGGTTCTCCTTTTGAACCCGAATCCTTACCCGAAAGTCTTGAGTATCACCCTTTTGCTTCACCACCCTAAAATCGGCACTTAACCAAATTAGTAGCCTTCGGCTTAATCGATTAACAACTACTTAACTAAAGTAGATCTTACCATTACTTACCAACTAAATAACCGAGAAAGGAGGGTTAAATCTACTGCTTGTGAATCCCGGAGTTCCTAGATGAAATCAGTTCCAAAGAGTGGTTAGTTCTCTGCTTGCAAATGTCGAAATTCCGGCTTTTCTCCAACCCACAAGTCGACAGAGAAAGGAAAAATATGAAAAGAGTGTTCGGCCATCACTTACCTTTGCTACAATCGAATATAGGAGAAATCCCGAAACCACTATACTATTCGGCCAAGTAGAGAAAAAAGAAGGAATTTTGGCACTTTGATAGGTATTAGATTCGGCTATGATTGGCTTTAAACAAGGCTGACTTTTAGTGAGAAAAAGAAAGAAGAAAGGTAAATAGGAATTGGTGATTCGCTAGTAGGAAATAAAAGGAGAAGGATTTAAAGAATGAGGTTTGACAAGGAGGAGTTGTGAGGGTTTTGGCTATGGTTTTGAGGAATGGAATGATAAAAGAAAATGAGGAGAAAGGGCTTTGAATTTTTCTTAAGCAAATTGAAAAAAGAAAATCAAGGTGATCACTTAGATGCTTTTATAAGCATTCTACAACTCCCCTCTTCCACAAGTCCTTGCAGTCCACTCCTCCTCAACAAGGAGTCCAAGATTCATCTTACTTCCTTAATTCACTCTAGTCCACTTAATTTAAAACCATTCAAATAATTTGAATACTCTAATAATAATCCAATAATAATTCTTTTAATCTTCATAATCTTCTTGATTATCCTTAAAATAAAAATGCTCATATTATCTATTAATAATAATTAAAGAGTTTAAAGGGAGAGAGGACTCTCCCTCAAGTGCCGTCCAACATATTGCCAAAAAGAGGGATTTCTGCGACTCGAACACAAGCTCTCCCTTGCCACTTAGTCTAGGCTCATTTTATGTCCAAATTATCCCCATTTATTCTTATAACACCCTCTTGCTAAGGCTCCCTACCTTAAAAGTTAAAAACTAAAATTTTCTACCAAATCGAGCCAACACAAAGCCTTAAATTGATCATTATTATTCCATAAATAATGACACAGCAGTTCATACATAAGAAAAATGATTAAATTCCAAATAACCCCATTTTTGGGATGTTACACTTCCTCCACGCGGGCTTGTGGGCTGTTTAAAGAAAATTTTCTAAGGACTTCCAGAGAGCTTCAAAGGAGTTCGATTTGATCCTGAACCATTCCTAAACCGTGAATTTGGCCTCGTAGGCTTGTTTAGGAGGTGTTAGTAAAAGTTTTAAATAGGAGAGAAAAGTCAAGTTTCAAAATTGCATGATTGATTGAGTGTATGCTTAATAATGCCTCGTACCCTATTTCGACCTTGAATATAGGTAAGGGGTGTTATATACCCTATCCATCTTTTAAACACTTAAATCTTTTCTTGTTTCCAGCCAACTTGTTCTTTTACAACCCAACTTGAAACCAGAACTCATACTTCTTAATTTTACGATCGGGCAATTTAAATGACTCAAATCATTCCCGAGACGAGATCGTATCACTAAAAGACATATTAAAGCTCGATTAATGCAACATTAAGACATATTCTAAACACCATTTAATTTGTCTAAGCTTTAGACACAATTAAGATGTCCTAATCTAAGACACATTAAAAAGCTGTACTTATTATAACATATTAATTAGACTTAAGACACACTAAAATGATGTACTAATTGACATGCATAAATAGACTTAAGACATATTTAAGACTCAAACTATAATTAACTAAAAATAACTAAATCTTAATTAATGTTTTATTCCAGCAACTAAAATGCATAAATTAAAATGAAATAGAATTGAGCTCAATGAGCTAGGACTGAGCTAGATAAGCAGAGGAAAACTAAGATTGAGCTTATTAATCTGAAATTTAGTTTTATTTTGCACTTGGGCCCCTCATGATTGGGCCGATTCTAATGTCCTTAAAGAGTATCAAAACATGATACGACCGGGATCACATCATATACCAAGGTTCAAGTAAATTGCAAGTTAAGTGGGTTGGGTTCTTATAACTAGAGTTCCTTATAATACAACTATGTTAGGTCAAGGTTCCACCAAATTTGATCCTATTCAAGGCGATCCTATTAAACACGCGAATTTTCCCACTATTGAGTACAAGTCTCGTTAATACATTTATGAGGTTTTATTCAGATCTAAGAAATCGTATTATTTTGGTATCAAAGCTTAGCATGTTGAATTAGGTTTGTATATATTTTATCCTTTTTGTTTAAAAAATTAGAAAAAATCGTGAAAAAAGAGAAAAAATAAAAGAACGAGTAGAGAATCAAAAAAGTGTCTGGAAACTATTCAATAGAAATTTTGCTCGATTCATGTTTTTTGGTCTATATTCTACATTCTAGTAAATTTTGAAAATAGTAAAATTTTTTGAACCCGAAAACTTTCTTTTTACCTATATCCTCGAAATACCATTTATACAATGTTTTAAGCCTTTTGAACCATATTCTACCTTTTTACATTACAACATTTTGATTTCGTGATTTGTGTTACCCCCTTAAAAATCCTAACATTGTTTCTTCTTGCAAGTACTCGTGTGAAAACACTGAACCAATTTTGAACAACAAAATCTAAGAGATTTGAAAGAGTTCTCTTAGTTCTTTCAAGAACCCCACGAGAGAAATTACGAGTGGAAAAATGCACGAGTGTGGTAAGCTTAATTAGAGTGGAAAAAGCCAAATATAAAGAGTGAAATAAGAGTGGAGTGTTATAATGATAATCTGAGTGCAAACACGTGAGGGAGTGTTTTTGAGGTCCAAAAGTTTTCTAACCATCTTTGTTTTGTAGTAAAATGGCACAAGAATTTTTTGTGATAAGAAGGGCTTTAAGAATGCAAGTTAAAAGTGTTAGTGGCAGCGAGAGAACATTTTCCATACAAGTTCCTTATATTGTGATAAAGTGTGTAGTTTACTCATCGATGGTGGGAGTTGTACAAGTGTTGCAAGTACCACCCTTGTAGAAAAATTGAACTTACCAACCATGAATCACTCAAAGCCTTAGAAGTAGCAATGGCTGAATGAATGTGGAGAAATTAAGGTCCATAAACAAGTTTTTGTCACAATCTCCATTGGAAGATATCAAAATGAAATCTTGTGCAATATAGTGCAAATGTAAGCTAGCAATATTCTTTTAGATCATCCATGGCAACACGATCAAAAAGTCCTGCACGATGGCATCCTAAATCGATATATGATGCGTGCTCGTATTCATGAATTTAATTACATGATGCTGAATTTCCCGATCGTATAATTTCAGTATAGTTTCAAGTTGAAATCCAAAATGAAATTGTGACTAATGAAAAATAGGTTGAATGAAAACAACAAAGAAGGTTTCAGAATGATGAATTGTATGAATTAAACACTTAGAAAAGAACAAACGATATAAATGGTCGTGACCCAATTTCTATATAGTGAAATAACAAACAAGTCTTTGAAGAAGAAGTAAACTCTGACCCGCTATTTAGCGAAATAGGAACCAACAGTATGTTAGAATGTCACACTTCAGAACAAAGAAAGAAAGAATGGAAATGATAAGATCAAAACAAAGAAAGGGGTTTTCGCCACAAGGAGAACCTTGATAAGTCCAAGTAAGTTAGACCAATAACAAAGAGATAAAATTCTCACCCAAAACTTAGAAAAATTCCAATTACCATCAAAGTTCTATTTACAGGAAATTTATAGGCACTTTTGTGACTATTCAAATGCCTATGTGAAACCTTTCATCTTCAAAAATTAAGTAAGATTATTACAAGTACTAATTTCGTTTTAAACTCATGTAGGGAAGCCAATGAGTCATGTCTCTTCATTGGAATTTGATGCAGTTGAAAAGACATGTCAATTCTCCTTAATGAATACTTAAAGTATCTTTAATGTGTTTGATTGATGTCTCTTCAACTCCCTTGTAACCACACGATAAAAGCTTGTGTAACATCCTCTTGAATGGCACCATGATGAAGACTTAAGACTCCAAAAACATTCAGACTTGAAGAGTCTCTTTTGGTCTATTAAACAACCTCCTTAATGTTCTTTTAAAAGCTTTGAAACTGTCCAACTTTGAAGAGTCTTTAATCATATGAAAAGTCACCTACAAAATAGATATTTAAGTTTAAATGATAACTTAAAACACTAATAAAAACAACATATTTAACAACTCTCATGCACACAAAATAAAAGAACATGCAACTTAAACCATACTTGAAGTAAATTAACAAATGAGAAGATTTAATGCATGACTTATTAAATATGAGAAAAAAACACATAATGCAAGTCTTAAATGATGCTAATGTATTAATGCAAAGCATTAACTAAAGACACATTCAATAAACAAGAAACATAATGCACATTTTTAAAAGATGTAGATGTATTAATTTAAAACATTAAATAAAGATACATTTAACAAACAAAACACATAATGAAGCAGATCATTAAACAAAGATGCATTTAATAAACAAAAAACATAGTTAAAAATTGAAGAGTTTGTTAAAACTGATCAAACTGTCACATGCAACACATTGCATGAAATTGGATAGTTATCTTGAGTCCAATAAAAATTGGACTTCTCATGCTCGGCCCAAACTTGTTGAATCAACCCTAACGTCGCCTCTTTGAGCTTCTTGGATCTTGCTCGAGTCATAGGCCCAATGGGAATTTCAATTGGATTTCTTCTTGAATTCTCCTCATCTTTCAACCCAATTGGTATTGACATAGACGACTTTAATTTTGTTCCAATTGATTCTTCATCAGACGCACCCATGCATGTATCGGTATAGCTTCACATTCAATCAAAAAATATCACCCTTGTTCTATTTACTCTAAAGCAAATTTGTGAGGATTAACAAAAATTGAGAAAAGCAAGTGAGAGAGAGACTAAAATAACAAGTGAAGAAAAAAGAAATAAACAAAAGAGTTGGAGAGAAAATATTAGAGAAGGCCAAAAAGAAAAGAGGCCAAGAGAAGTGAAAAAGAAAAGAAGATCAAGAGGAAAAATAAGAATTTCTTTGTGAGAGGAAGTAAGGTTAAAATAATCTTGTCCATGAATCAACCTTTGTTTGTACTTTTGTACAAAGAGGCATGTTTTAGTTCTAATGAAACTAACGATTCTGTTTCGAATGTTATCACTTATCTTTTGCAGGATTTTGATGACATTTTTCCAAAGACATTCTTGATGGATTGCCACCATTGTGAGGGATAGAGCACCAAATTGACTTCATTCCAGGAGCCACTATACCCAATCGTCCCACTTATTGATGCAATTCAGAAGAAATAAAAGAACTTCAAAAACAAATTGAAAAACTCATGAAAAAGGATAATGTGTAAGAAAGTTTAAGCCTATGTGCTATTCTGGTCTTACCTATTCTGAAGAAAAATGGAACGTGGCAAATGTGTATTGATTGTCATGCTATCAACCTAATCACCATTAAGTATTGGTGTCCAATTTCTTGATTAGATGACTTACTCGATGAGTTGCATGGATCGAGTGTGTTCACTAAGATTGATCTCAAAAGCAGATATCATCAAATTTGCATGCGTTAAAGAGATGAATGGAAGACAACGTTTAAGACAAAGCACTGGTTATACGAATGATTAGTCATGCCTTTTGGGATGACAATGCACCAAGTACGTTTATATGACTCATGAATCATGTTTTTTATTTTGATGTTTTATATTTTTGTAGTAAAATTCTTGATAATCATGCTAACCATTTGAAACATGTTTTGAAGGTACTACAAAAAGAGAAGCTTTATGTTGATGCGAACCTGTACTTGGTGTGATTACGAGTTTCTTAGATTCTCGATCGTAAATTGAGAAGTTTCGAATTTGAAGGCTGGAAACAAAAGGTTTGAAGTTGATGGTTTTGTAGAAAATAATATGGGATAAGTTGGCAAAATTTTGGGGATAACAAGTTTAAGAATGAACCGATATTAAAGGCGAATATCGACCCTAATCTTACAACAAACTTGGAATCAAAATTTGGTTAAGGTTTTAAACCGAGACCCACTATCAAGGGTGATAGGAACCTTCATTATAGGGTGAACGCCACACTTGTTTGCAAGTGATAAGTTCAGAAACACAGAAACAAACTTGACACCACTAGACGGAGCTAGATAAGTCAATCGAGTCTCAAACAAACCAAGAGAGTTGAATAACTCACTAAGTTAATATTCATAAAAATAACAAAGTTAAGTAACCTTAAAAGTAGTTTGCAATCATTTATTTATAGGACTACATAGCTCTAGCCGAATAGACAGAATGTGATCAGCTCAATTAAGCTTTAAATGAGCTGAAATGGCTATTGAAATGATCAACAAGACTTTTGGAAATTCCTAAACATAGGTGACGTCAATAGCCTTGCTTGTTGATCTTTCCAATCGGCCATTTATGTGGACTTAATTGCTGAGCTAAATTTTGGCAAGTATATGATCAGCCAAGGAGATGTGAATGTGATTAAGTCTTCTCTTGGGAAGCCAAATGTGCAGCAGCCATTTTAATGGAGTTATGGCGCATGAACAGCCACCAAATGTGAACATTCAATAAGGAAAAAGACACCAGGTGTGAATGGCTGGACTTGGATGGTCATTTTCATGTGAAATCAGCTGTTGAAATTAATTGAAGACCCTTGGCCTTTGAGATCCACGAAGTGCTTCTTGGGAGAGAGTAAACAGTAGCTGCAATTGCATGTATTTCCAGATACATGCAGCTCCTTTAATTTTCGTCCATGCATGCATTGATGAGCAGCCCATTCAGCCAACCTACAAGACATCATTTAAAGCAACATTAAAATTGATTTTAGAACACATTTAATTTGTCTAAACTAAGACCAATTAAATCACATATTAAAACTGTATGAAATTGGACAGATTTAATGGTTTTATGACATATTTAATTTGTCCAGATTTTTGACACATTAAACTCAAATTATTTAAGTATAAATCATGATATATTTATGAACTAATTTAATTAGCTGAAAATAATTTAACTAACTATTCCAAATTAATGCTTTTTATTCCAGCAAATAAAATCTAAGCTGAAGTAAACTAAATTGAGCTAAAATTGAGCTTGAAGAAGATTGCACGAAATGCTCGGATTATAGTTCCATGACTGATCGAAGAGTCCAGCAATGGTTTCTCCCCAAACTTGATCTATAATAGCCGTAACTCCATCATTGAACCTCTTGGCATGAGCACGAGTGATCGGCCCCATTGGAAGCTCCAAAGGTTCTTCGGTAGCCTTGATTGGATCACGAGCAATGATCGTATCATCTTCTCCCTCTTCGAAATAATTTGTCCCCAAATCGTCACCTACATCATAAGGAGACAAGTCAGATACATTGAAGCTAGCACTTACGTTATACTCACCGGGAAGGTCAAGTTTATATGAATTGTCGTTGATCCTTTCCAAAACTTGAAAAGGACCATCACCCCTCGGAAGCAGCTTAGACCTTCGTTAGTCTGGAAATCTTTCTTTCTTTATATGAACCCATGCCCAACCTCTAGGCTCAAAGATGACTCATTTTCTACCTTTATTGGCTCTTTGCGCATATTGCTTTTGTAACACCCTAAATTTGGGCCTAGTAGGATTGGGCCCATTGGGCCTTAGCCATGGGAGCATTTTAAAATTTTTGGGATTATGAGAATGGCATTATTTCAAGTTAGACTTGTTAGGAAGGTGATTTTGGAAGGTTAGGGGCTTCTATGAAGTCCCGGGATCAAACTTGGGCTTTAGGAAAATTTTGGTTTTAGGTGAATAAAACCCTGAGAGTTAGTAAGTAGGCTTTAAGAGTAAAATGTGGAGAAAAATAACACAAAAGGAGCTTGTGGTGTAGTGGCAAAGTGGCGCCACATGGGAGACAAGGAGGTGACACCACACAAGGAAGCAAGGGGATCCAAAGTTCAAGCCTTGGCGCTGGCATTTCATTATGATTTATTTTGAAGTAAACTTGGACTTTGGCCCATAGATTTATATTTAGTTGCACATGATGCTAGACACAAGAAAGTGACTGGTCTAGTGGCAAGGTTCATTAAGGGTGCTAGGGAGCCTGGGTTCGAATCTCATGACAAGCACGGGAGTATTTATTTTGCGGATTGGACGGCCATAGCTTGAGTGGATTTAAACTCTGCTAACGGAGGGATCCCACATCGGAAAGATAGCAGGAGGGAAGGTGAGAAGCTGGCTATATATAGAGCTATCTATGATGAGAGGAAGCATACCTTGGTGGGCATTTGGGCATAAGAACATTCGGAGCGCGGATTAGCTTCAGACTCCTATCAGGTGTGTATTCTCTCTACTCTAGTTATAGAGCGGCAAATGCCGAAATGCCAATCACACAATGATAGTAGCCACACGAGCATGCGAGCGCACGTGTGGGAGCTTCGACGCGATAGTTGAGACCAGCTTGAGTGTTCTTGTGCGTTTAGGTTGTTTGGGCCACGATTGACCCAATGGGCTCATGGGCCCATATGAATAAATTGTATGATTGTGTAGTATATAGTGAACTGGACTATGGGAATCTCGTCTCTGTGGCTAGATTTAGGCTAAGTGGGCCACACGAGCGTGTGGGCCCACGTAGGCCGAATAAGGGGCCTCGAGCCCATTTACACCGTTATGACCATTTAGGTTATCTGAGTCGCTCGGGGCTACAACAGGCCTTTGGAAAGGCTGTTAAATGCAAAATTACCAAAGTACCCTTAATGGGTAAATTACCGAAATACCCCTAATTTACAAAATTACCGAAATATCCTTAGTTTGTGAAATTATCGAAATACCCTGGTTTGCAGAATTACCGAAATACTCCTGGTTTGTGAAAATACCGAAATACTCCTAGTTTACAAAATTACTGAAATACCCCTAGTTTGAAAAATTACCAAAATACCCCTGGTTTACGAAATTACCAAAATACCCCTAGTTTACGAAATTACCTAAATACCCCTGGTTTGTGAAAATACTGAAATACCCCTAGTTTATGAAATTATCGAAATACCCCTGGTTTACAAAATTATCGAAATACCCCTGGTTTTGTAAATTAGTGAAATACCCCTGGTTTGTGAAATTACCGAATACCCCTAGTTTGTAAAATTACCGAAATACCCCTAGTTTGTGAAATTAACGAAATACCCTTAGTTTGTAAAATTATCGAAACACCCCATGGTTTGCAAAATTATCGAAATACCCTTGGTTTGTAAAATTACTGAAATACCCCTGGTTTGTAAAATTATCGATTAACGAAATCTGCTCATTTTATTCCGGTAAGATCTGACTACTCACTTGAAAAACTAGCTGAGCTTTATATTTCTGAGATTGTGAGATTGCACGGGGTGCCACTATCCATTGTGTCAGACAGAGATCCGAGATTCACATCGCGATTCTGGAAGAAGTTGTAAGAAGTTTTAGGCACGAAATTGTATTTCAGTACAACTTTTCATCCGTAGACAGATGGTCAATCTGAGCGGATCATTCAGATTTTAGAGGATATGTTACGATGCTGTATACTTGAGTTTATTGGTTTGTGGGAACAGTATCTGCCATTGATCGAATTTGCGTATAACAATAGTTTTCAGACGAGCATCAAACTGGCACCATATGAAGCTTTGTACGGACATAAATGTCGTACACCTCTGTATTGGACCGAGCTTAGTGAGAATAAGTTACACGGAGTTGATTTGATAAAGGATTCAGAACAGAAAGTGAAATAGATCTGAGATTGTTTGAAAGCAGCATCTGATCGTCAGAAGTCTTATGCGGACTTGAAATGAAAAGATATAGAATTTGAAATCGGTGACAAAGTATTTTTGAAAGTGTCTCCATGGAAGAAAGTGCTTCGTCCGGACGTAAAGGAAAATTGAGTCTGAGATCCATTAGACCGTATGAGATCATTGAACGTGTCAGGACTGTTGCATATAGATTAAAGTTTTCGTCTGAGTTAGAAAAGATTCATAATGTATTTCATGTTTCGATGCTCCGGAGATATCGATATGATTCGTCACATGTAATTGCTCCTTCTGAAATTGAAATCTGATCTGATATGTCATATGAAGAGGAACCGATCCGTATCTTAGCTCGTAAAGTGAAAGAGTTGAGCAACAAGAAAATTTCGTTAGTAAAAGTACTATGGAATTGACACGGAATAAAAGAGGCTAAGTGGGAGCCTTAGGACTCAATGAGACAGCAATATCTGACTCTATTTAACAGTAAGATTTTCGGGGACGAAAATCCCTAAGGGGGGAGAATTGTAACAGTCTGATTTATACTCTAGTCGAAACAGTGGTTTCGGGACCACAAATCTGAATCAGTATAATATTTTAATATTATTTTCTGTGTCTTTGATATGAGATTAAGCATGTGGTAAATTTTCGTAAGTTAATTCATCTGTCTATGAGCTTAATTTGAATAAAGGATTGAATTGCATTAAATGTGAAACTTGCATGCTATATGTTTTAGTGCCTATGTGTTGTGGCTTTATAAAAGTGATGGCCTTATGAAGCAATTAGACCACTATTTACTTAGTGGGTGAATGAAAGACAAATATGCCCTTGTTATATGTTTTTTTATTTATTAATTGAATGGATATTTTAGTAAAATGAATAATGATATGTTTGTATTAATAAACAAAAGAAAAGATGAATGCCATCATCTTATATTTGGGTGCCGAAATTGAAGAAAGAAAAAGAAGAGAAATTTGCTAGGGCATTCGGCTTTATTTATGCAAGATTAAGGTATGTTTTGACTTTGATTTTCGATAATTTCTACATTTCTGCAATCGTTGCTTTGAGAGCTACAAAACCCATGTCTTGATTTTGTGTTTTGATGATGTATGTGAAATATGCTATTGATGAATTCATGAGATATGTGATGTTTGATGGTGTTAAATGAAAGATTTGAGTTAGTTAAACATGTTTTGTTTGGCTAAATTGAGAAAATAGCAAATTGAGGGACTAAATTGCAATTTTGAAGAAAAATATGGGCTTGTATGATATATATGTACATTCGGCTAAGCATGAGTGTGGGTTGATTTTGTGAATTTGATGTTTTGAGAAAAATGGACTAAATTGATAAATTGTGCAAGTATGAGGGCTAATTTGTAAATTACCCTAAATATATGTGTTTGGATTGAATTGAATGAATGAGTGAATAAAAGGTTTAATTCTGAATATGTTTAGATCAAGAACCGAGGAAAATGGATTTAGATCACGGGAAAGCAAAAGTAACCGAGTAACCATTTTCATTCTGATAAACCGAATCCGAGGTAAGTCACTATGCAAATAAACGTATTTGTATTAAGCTAAATATATATATATATATATATATCTATATGACTATCGATGATAATGAATGTGTATGAGATGATATGTTCATGAATTCCGAGATAAGTTTGATATAGTGACAAAGTCTGAGAAGTCCCGTACGAACCTAGGAATAGATAGGATTAGTTCTGTTATTACATAGGTATCTGTTTTGTTTTATCATGTAAGACCACGTCCGGGACGTTGGCGTTGATTTGTGATTTCGTGTAAGACCACGTCTGGGACGTTGGCATCGATATAAAATTTACTTGTAAGACCACGTTTGGGACGTTGGCATCTATATGGGCTTTACGTGTAAGACCACGTCTGGGACGTTTGGCATCGATATGAGTTTTACGTATAAAACCATGTCTGGGACATCGGCATCGTATTGATTCGTATAAGACCCTGCCTGAGACAGTGGCATCGATATCTGTGTGCATGTAAGACCTCGTCTGGGACGTTGGCATTGTACGATAATTCTGAATTCTCCGAGCATCCTACTAGATTCCTATTGGTTTAACGGGCAAGTCTGTGATACGAATTACAAATCTGAGCTATGAACAAATATGTGAATATAAATCCGTTTCAGGTACGCTAAATATACATTAGCTGTGTATACAAGGTAAGCATCTATGTGATCTTACTATGATGTTATGTATATAGAATTCATGATACAATAAGCAAAGTTTTGGCTAGATGAGCTATGTGCTTATATGATTATCGAATTGTAAATGTGGACAATATGGTCAAGTTTATGAACCAAGTTATATATGTGACGATTTACTAAGTGATTGAGATGTGCTATTGTCTCTACTTGCATAATATGTATTCTATGCTAAGTTTGTTTGTATATTGACTTACTAAGCTTTTGGAAAGCTTACTCTGTGTGTGTGTTTTCTCTGTTTTATAGGTTGTCAAAGCTACTGAAGGCTCGGGACCTTCAAGGATTGTCATCACACTACTAAACTCATTTTGGTACCCTTTTGAAAATGTATATAGCTTAATATGGCATGTATAGGCTAGATATGTGTATATGTATATGAAGTGAACTTAGCCATGTGTTTTGGCAAGTTTTGAGTTGATAAAATGCTTGAATGAATGGGGTATGTGAAGCATGTTTTGGTTTGGTTTGATGCATATGAAATGGTTAAGTTTTGGCTAAGCAAATGGAAGATCTATTCTTGTGATGAGATGAGCTTTAGTTTTGTAATTTGGCATAGTTGGAATTGGTATTGAATGTATAGATGGAATGGTCAATTTGGTATGTCTTTGGGTTACCATATATGCATGATATGTGATGGAAAATGTTGTTTGTAGGTGAGACCCAAATGGGTGGCATTTTTGTCTTTCAAATGACCTATAATGTCACACGGCCATGGCACATGGGCGTGCCTAAGGACCGTGGGGTAAAGTCTGTATATGGTCTAGTGGGACACGACCAAGGCACACGGACGTGCCTGGTAGCCGTGTGGTATTTGGTAGGATCGACCACGGCTTGGGTACACGGGCGTGCCTGGTAGCCGTGTGGTACCACGGCCAGGGTACACGAGCGTGCCTGATGGCCGTGGTACATAAGTCAGTTTCAACCATGGGGAAGACACACGGGTGTGTCTTGTAGCTGTGGGTAGGGCACGGTCTACCCCCACGGGCGTGTGTCCCCTGTATTATAGAGAAGTTTTTAATTTTCCATGAAACTTTGTATGTGTTTCGTTTTAGTCCCGATTCGGATTATAAGCATGCTTAGGGTCTCGATGACTCCCTTAAGGGACATTATGTGTATGATAGATGAATGAAATGCATGAAATGTTATAAATGTTTTCGATCTATCCGGTAACGCCTTTGACCCTAGTCCGGTGACGGTTATGGGATTAGGGGTGTTACAAGTCTCAAATCCCAATTTTAGGCCCATGGATGTGATGGGCTTACACTACCTCAAGGCCCAACAACAAGGTCAAAGACCAAGCAAATCAAACTAAGATTCAATCAAAGACAATATGTGAGGATGAATATTTTTTTAGGAAACAAGGAATGATACATGCACAGAATGGGTGAAATTTATTAAAATCAATTCAATCAAGCTGCCAATTTTCAAACTAAAAAATATTAGTCAACTTGCGAAGAATTTTTGGATGGGATCCAAACATTTATGGGCCTAGATATCTGCATAATGTTTGAAGATCTATCTCTTAGCTTCGAAACTCACTTTGAATCACTCGATTTTGAGTTTGGGAGCCCAAGCTATGATTGTTTTAGTGGAGATCGATCGAGCAAAATTTTTGAACAGGATTATTACAGAAATTACGAGGTTTTGGGCTTTTTATTCGAGTTTAAGTCATATTGGGTTCAAGTTTCAAGCATAATTTTTATGATATACGAGCCCAATATTGTATTTATTAAGTTTTATTATTTTATTATTTATTTATTCCAAATTTTGGATAATTTTTAATTATTTTAAGTTATTTAGGAGTTTTATGTCAATAAGAAAGTTTAATTTAAAATTACTTCTTGTTTAGGGTAATTAAAGTTTAAATGTACTTAATTTTTATTTAGATGTACTTAGCTCGCCTATATAAATATCTCTTCATTGTACACAAATAAATTAATTATTATTCAACAACTTCTCTTTTGAATTAATAAATTCTCTTTGAGTTTTTCTCATTAAAGAATTTTTCTTAAGTTTTATTTTAGAAGAGTTTTAACAATCTTTTTAAATTGTGGGGATTATCTTCAAACTTTTTCTTGCCAAGATTTCTTTCTTAGAGAGAAAATTAGAGTCATTTAAAGGTGGTTATAGATTCTTTTTATTTCCAAGGCTCCTTGGGACTTCTACATGTCATGTTTCATCTTTTCCATCTTTTCCATCTATCTTCTTTGTTTTCTTCTTTACTATTCTAATCTTTGATTTATTGTTATGTTTTATTTATCTTATTTATTTTAATTGCTTTCTTTATTTCTTTTATCTGACTTGGATTTATTTGTGTTTCAGGTTGTGTCCAATTTTAAGTTTATTTCCGATTGTCTAGAGCACTAAGTTAAATCTACAACTGAGACAAAATTACGATCCTGCTCTGCACTCATCCCTATCATTAATATTTATTAATTACGATTAAAATATATACTTAGGTATGGTTTTTTCTAGAAATATCGGTATATTTTATTTAATTGATTAATGCTTGATTGATTTGGTAAAACATAATAAAATGTCTTCACTGTAAAATATTTAACTTAATAGAAATAAATTATTTATTGTAGGGAATAATTTGCTTATTTGATTAGTATTAATTTTGATAATTTACTTAGATTACTTAACGGCTTGTAAATCTTGTAAAATAATTTGTATAAAGTGTAATATTTGCTAATTTGTAGTAGAGTCATTAAAATAAAGTCTCACTAGTTTAGTTTTTTAATGGCTATTTTTTGCCCAAGTCTTAATATATATATCTTAAGTACTAAAATTTGACTTTACAGATTATATTTAATGTGCAAAATCAATACTTTTAACAACTGAAACTTCCCTTCAACGGCTCCAAACTAATTAGAAGGTATAAATGCAAGTCAAAAACACGTAAAGATTCTAGAGAGATACATCCAAACATTGAAATTAAGAGAATTCACTTTAGATTTTCTTTTCTCATTGGAGTACATAATTTTTAAGTGCTTATTGTAATATTTCTTTTATCATTTTCATTTTCATTCTTTAAGTGATTTAACTTGTAAAAAGAAAACACATTCACATTTTTTCTCTTCATAAATAAAGAGTACTTAAGGTTTTTAGTAGAAAGCCTTAAGGGAATTGTATATAATTTTAGTTGAGACATAAAGAATAAAAAGTTTTAGTTTAATCATAAAAACTAGAAAGAATGTTTTTTAGCCTTTATTAAAAATAGAAATTGCAAAAGTTATACTTTATACTTAAAATTATCAGTTAAATACAGTTAATTGAAACTTTTTATTGATTGAAATATACCACATAGTGAAAGTAGGTAATTGGGAAAAAACTATTGTGCAATCTTTTCTCTGAATCAAACCTACTGATCCGATGTGCAATTTAGATCTTGGAATTGCTATTCCAATTCCAATTTAGATCTCAAGCCCATAGCAATTCCGATGAGATTAGGACCCAAGCTCGCTGATTCGAACCTACTGATCTTTCTTGAATTAGGAAGCAAATAATTAATTTTCCCTGGGCATAGCTAAAGCCCATTCAATAGGAATCTTGGTTACGCGAGGCTATGTTCTTCCGCGTAATTAAGGTTTTGAACACCCGCCTCATTATCACATATTGTCCTTATTGTAAGGCATGATTGAAATGGGCCTAAAGAAAGATAAGTCCCTTTGAAGTAGAGGAATTTTAAAAAATATATAGCCGGGTTTTCTTATACAAAATAATGCCATGTATGACAGAGACATTGTTTTCTTTTTCCTAATTTTTGAATTTGGAAATTAATAGCACTAATCACCACCTTCTCCCGTACACAGGATACTATCCCCAACAGTGGAGGTTTTGCCAAAATTGGGCAACTGATTTCGGACGACCACAAATTCAGAAGTCCTAAAAATTGTGAGTATTTCCTTCCCTCTATGGTAAGCAAAAGATCCTGAGCTCAAGGTGCCTACATTCGCAGCAAACATCCTTGGACGATCACTCTTACTAATGAGATTGTGACACCCTAAACCAGTCATAATAAGCAGCTTGAACCCCTTATCCCCTCATAGTACATGCCCAATTTGGCCACATGTATGACGACCGTTAGGCAACCTTTCCTACTTCAACATCCTCTGCAATGGTTGAAAAATATACGGTAGAAGTTGCCCCGTCCAATATGCACTGTGACACGATGATTCAATCATCCATTTTAGTGGCAAGCCTATATATCCGAATCCAAAACGCAACCCACTTGAGGGCATAATCGGAAGTTTTAAGATGACCATCATAATCTTTCAACATAAGATTACTTGAATTTCAAACCACTGGGTCACATCCATAACCTTCGTGTCCAAACATAAATTAAATCAAATCATCATTCAGAATCAGAGTTTCCAAATCTTACTCTACTCTCATTCTGAATGACTCGTACAAGCAACTTACGCTTTCAAAATGGAAATATATTTCTGCTCACCAATACTTTATTATTATTATTCATTGACAAATATGCATAATCAAAATACTAGAAACTATAAAACACATTTAAATACGATTAACACAACAAAAATTAAATTTTTGGCACAATTAGTAATCCGTGTTATGTTCATGTTTAATATACAAGTAAAACCATTAAACATGACATTTTAATTTAAGAAATTTAGCAACTTTAACAGTGAAACCAACAGAGCAGCGAACTTCATAGGGAAATGCTGAAAACTAAAACCTTTAATAATGTCTGTTCATAGGGAAATGCTGAAAACTAAAACCTTTAATAATGTCTGTGACTGTCATTGAAGCAAAGCAATGACTACCAGAGATACATTCAGCATTTTATTCAGTTGAATATAAGCAAGGATTTTGTCTGTAAATTCAAAAATAAAATAAAACATCTACAAAAGACGAGACTATGGTCACCAGGAAGTCAAAACAGAAATAACTGTTGTATCACATTTCAAGATCAGCCAAACCAAACGTTCTTTCAACAGCTTTGCACCAAGAATCCATCTTCTTCTTCCTCCATTCTACACTTGATTTTGGGGAGAATATGGATGCGGTTTTGATATTTTGTCCCGAAGCAAAAAGCTCCTCTTCTTTCCACACTCCTACAGCTATTCCAGCAGCATATGCAGCTCCGAGAGCGGTTGTTTCTATGTCAGCTGGTCTGACCACAGAACTTCCCAGCAAGTCCGCCTGTGATCAGCCCCGGAAAGGACGAAATTTTATCATCAGATGAGCGACTATGAATGGTTTAGACAAGATCTCAACAAGGAATAACAATCATTCACCAGAAACATGAAAGGTGAAAATAAGGCACTAAACAAGCAGTCTCTTTGATTATATATGTCGCATGGCAGCCGAGACTGTAAGAAAAACATTTTTAATTGCAAAACAGACCCGACTCTTCATTTTTCATCAAGTAACCATGTCCAACACATTTGCAAACATAGGTACAGGATTATGCAAATGTAGGACACATATTTATATCGGATGCTAATATCTGAATTCGGGTAACATTGATCAGGTTTTACCAACAATTATACCCATGGAAATTATCTTCTATAGGATTCACTATCTCTCTATCCATACATAAAAGAGAAACAGTGCTATTTTACAAAGAATCCCAAATAAAGAAAGATCGGATAAATGTTCATATGGTAAGTTATTGAGCCAAAATAATATAAGTCATCAAGAACTCTTACGGTCAGGGCTATTTACACGCCAAACTGGAATGCTTATAAATTCGTTGACATCAAGAAAAAAAAAGTGAGAAAACAGTTGATACCAATTAGAGCCTAACCTGAATTTGCATTAGGAGGTTGTTGACAGTGGCACCCCCATCCACCCTAAGCAAAAACTCTCCATTTTCATTCTTGACCTCACCTTTCTCGCCTGCATCTTTGTGCATTGAATCCAATACATCTTTAACTTGAAAACACATGCTTTCAAGAACTGCACGAGCAATGTGAGACTTGCTTGTAAACCTTGTGATTCCAATGCAAATTCCTCGAGCATCATCTCGCCACCATGGAGCGAACAAACCATTAAAGGCAGGAACAAAGTAAACCCCACCTGTACAATCAACCTTTGATGCCAGGCTTTCTATCTCACTTGCAGAGGAAATTATCCCAAGACTGTCTCTTAGCCACTGAACTGCAGCTCCAGCAATAGCAATAGAGCCCTCTAAAGCATAGTTCGTCTGTGCTTTCGGACCAAGCTTGAATGCAAGCGTGGTTAGGAGGCCGTGGGTTGACTTAACAGGCACAGTACCTGTGTTGAGCAGGATAAAGGCACCAGTTCCATAAGTGCATTTGGCCTCACCCCTACGGCAAGCTTGACCAACCATTGCAGCATGTTGATCACCAAGACATCCTGCAATCGGGACACCAAAAAGAGGCCACCCTTTGGCAATTTTACCAATGACCTCAGCATTACTTACAATTTTTGGCAGAATTTCAGCTGGAATTCCAAGAGTTTTCAACGTAGCTTTATCCCAATCGAGAGTTTTGAGATTCATGAGCATCGTCCGTGATGCATTAGAGACATCAGTGACATGTATCCCACCATTTACGCCGCCAGTTAAGTTCCAGATTAACCATGTGTCTATAGTTCCAAACAAGGCATCCCCTTTTTTAATAGCAGCTCTAACCTCTTCCTTGTTCTCCATCAACCATAGCAGCTTCACTGCACTAAAATAAGTGCTTAAAGGCAAACCACATGATTGCACGAAGTGTGTTCTCCCTCCTGGCAGTTCTTTCTCCAATTTCCTAATATAAAGATCAACTCAAACTTCAAATATATGGAATTCAGACAATCAGTACACAGCAGGAAATGAAACTTCAAACAATCTTTGGCTCGACTCTTCAATTTTCTTTTAAGTGTATTTATTCAAAACTGATATCTGACTCATACGATAGCTGGTACATGATATGATCCTCCAAGGAGTATCAAAATACATGGGAATCTTGGAAAAAGTTGAGCACATAAAGATGTTGAACAAGCAATTGAGTCCTAATCAGAGTAATATAGAACTCAAACCAGGTTATGGAAAGAAAACTAGAGGAATTTATTATTACAGAAAAGAAGGAATATACATCAACCCAATTCCGAGTAAGAAAAATATTTCGTGCTCATGATTGGAACTCTTCAAAAATCAAGATCTTTGACACCCAATTCAAAAGAAAAAAAAAATCAAACAAAAAACTGAGCAACATTAAGGATGAGAAACTCGAGATGAAAATAAAACCATTATGTTTATTTATCCGGAAAAAGAAAAGAACGAGCAAACAAGTAACAAACAGGAAAAACAAAGGAAATGATTACCTGCAAATAGAACTGGTACGAACATCCATCCAAACGATGGCGTTATAGAGAGGAGAACCAGTAAATTTGCTCCAAACAACAACTGTTTCTCTTTGATTTGTTAATCCAATTGCTTTCAGTCCACTGTCAACATTGTATCCATCAGCAGTAGCCTTGTCTAGTGCCTTCGTCATGCAAGATCTCACACTCTCCAATATCTCCATTGGATCATGTTCCACCCACCTAACAAACCCCAAAATTCCCCAAAAAAAATTGAAAAAGAAAAAGATAAGTCAATAAATAAATACCTCAAAATTTTCAATCTTCACATCATATAAAATCATACCCAGATTTTATATTGGTGAAAAAAAATAAAAGCAACGTGAAAGTTTGATTTGGAAAATTTTCGAAAGGAGTACCCGGCTTCAGGGTAGAACTGAGTGAACTCGACATGGTGGGAACCGATGATTCGAGCAGATTTGTCATAGATGAAGAACCGGGTGCTGGTGGTGCCTTGGTCGATTGAGGCTATGAAAGTTTGCTCGTTGGACATTTTCTTCTTCTCTGGGTTGTTGGTCTTCGATGAAGATATTAAACAGAGCAAAACCAAAATGAAGCGAGTAAGAGGGTATGACTTTCATATATAATGAAGGTCGTCGTTTCTTACTTTTTCTAGGATATCATTTCCCGTTTTCTCGGGAATCTCGCCAAAAGTTTATACAATATTTTTTATTAAATGTGTAGATTACAATAATAAAGGGAATCCAATGTAATTTATAGGGTAAATTACACAAATTGTCATATAACTTTGGGGTAACTGATAAAATAATTATCTAGCTCTTATTTCAGTCATTCAACTTTCAAAAAGTAACAAAACATTCCTTTTTGCTATTTTTCGTCACAGACGTTACGGAGCAAAGTGACGTGGCATGTGACGGTGTCCTTGTTGGCAACCTTAAGTCTAGCTGGACGATACTTCACACTTTAACAATTATAGCAGCACCATTTTAGGGTTAAGAAAAAGAAAAAGAAGAAGAAGAAGGAGAAGAGGAAAAATAGAGATGCCTCAAGTGATTCCGGTGTGCTATTGTGGAAACCCAGCTAAGTTGAACACATCTTGGTCCAATGACAACCCAGGTAGGAGGTTTTTTGGGTGTAACAAATTTGGCTCTGGATTTCGAAAACCATGTCGATTTTTCAATTGGTTTGATCCGCCATTGACGGGTCAACGAATTCTGTTGTTGGGTCTTCTGAAAAAAGTGAGGACATTGGAGGATGCAATGAGGAGGGAGAGAAGAACCTAGTTTTTGGTGCTTGTATTTGTAACTATACTGTTTTTTTTAAACCTTAAAAAACCAACTTATGTTCAGCTTCTGTTGTTGTTGTTAGCATTGAAAACCAGCTTATGTTTTGTAATTTTGTTGCTGGTCTATTGTTGGTTATGTTGGTATACATGGTCATTTGGTCACCGGTAATTGTTGCTTAACATATGTTAAACATGGTCATTTGGTATACATGGCTAACCAAATCATGTTGTTGTTT